>JALIZH010009359.1:0-75537 GCA_030522465.1 Rhipicephalus appendiculatus
AAACATCTTAAAGGTGGCACCTGGGTTTTTCAGTTCGTGTCTTCACTTCGTGCCTTTCCTTTTTGTGTCATACATATATTTTTCATGTAATGCACCAATTAGCCCAGCAAGAAGCCCCGTTGTACCATTTTAAAATGTGCTGTACACTATGGTACGACACAACTTCAAGCTTCTTGTGCAGTGCTTTGTCAACAAGCTTCAATTTACCATTTTTTGTTTTAGAAATTATCCTCTTATTTTACCACACACCAGAACTTCTAGAGGTCAATTAGTGGGCACAATGAAACAATGAAAAATTCTGTTACTAAAATGATACCTATTTATGCCTTTTTTTTAAACCCTGCTGTTCTCCACGCTACGCTATTCTGGCTCACCGAGCACTTCTGTATTTAACACTTTTTTTCTTGCAAGACAGATTTATAGCCTCCACACTTGGACTACATAGAATTTTCCTGTAGAAATAAGACAGGGTTGCAAGATATGCCCGACCAACCTTACCTGAAAAAAACTGTAGTTGTGTATGGTTTGAAATGTTTTTTATTTAGTTCAGGATTATCAACTTTAAAAGATTTGCTCAATAGCATTGCTTTGTTTCTTCAATTGCAGAAACAAGCCCTGCTTATCCCATGCCTGGTGCGGAAGGACATATTGGCGCTGCACCTTGTAGACAAATTGTTTTTCATCCTTGTGCCCGTTTATGACTTATGAAGTCAGAAGGTTATTCTTTAGGTATCTGCTACTGAACAAGTCTAAAATAAATCTTGGTGCTTACAACATATTTGTGATGTGTTATTCCAGCAATTATCATTAATTGCTTTGTTGTCTATGAGTACACTGAAAGAATGTGGTTTGTGGAGGCAATACGGACTGCATTCTTTCACAGCACAGATTCAGAATACGGGGTCTCACATTTTCTGATTACTGCAAAACACTGTAGTCTAACGGTTGGCTCGTAGGGTGTAGATACATGGGACGGGGACTTCTGTTATTGATTTATTGGCACACCTTGTATTGCAACGGATGGGTCGTAGAGTACAGGTATAGGAGACGGGGTCATCTGTTATCGAATTATTGGGACACCTGTATTTTAACGGTTTCACTCGTTAAGTGCAAATATGGGTTACGAAATCTTCCGTTTCCCAAGTACGATGGCACTTATATATTGTTTGACGATTTGTACATAACGCCCTGTCCGTTGACGGAAAGAGCGTTTTTTATGTTACGAAAAAGTGTTCGGTCACAAATTACCTGCAAATTTTGTCGTTAAGTAGGCCCATTTTTTTTACAGTGTGACAAGACTTGCATGCAACGCTCATGGCGCGCTCGCGGGCGTTTCGTTAGCTTGATATACACCAAATTTAGTATTGAGTGACATGACTGTATGACAAACATAAATGACAAGTGGTAATATGGGAATCATGACTTGGCATGTGCGACATGACTTGCATGCCACGCTCATGGCACGCTCGCGGCCGGTTTCGTTAGCTTGATATACACCAAACTTGGTATTGAGTGACGTGACTGTAGACAAACATAAATGACAAGTGGTAATATGGAAATCATGACATGTCATGTGGGACATGACTTGCATGCCACGCTCATGGCGTGCTCGCGGCCGTTTTGTTAGCTTGAGATACACCAAATTTGGTATTGAGTGGCATGACTGTATGACGAACGTAAACGACAAGTGGTAATATGGAAATCATGACATGTCATGAGCGACATGACTTGCATTCTACGCTCATGGCGCACCCGCGGCCGTTTAGTTAGCTTGATATACACCAAATTTGGTATTGAATTACATGACTGTATAACGAACATAGGTGGCAGGTGGTAACATGAAAATCTTGGCATGCATGTCATCTACAACGCCATTTACCTGTGACGCTCATGGTGCGCTTGCATCCAGTTCGCTTGCTTGATATACACCAAAATTGGTATTACGTGACGTGACTGTATGGCGATCATAAATGACAGGTCCTAACATGTAAAACATGATATGCAAATTATGTAAAGCATGATTTGCTCCTGCCTGGCTGCTTCGCATTACATCGATTCCCACAGTGCGTGGGATCTGCCAGCTTTTTTTTAGACAATTGGTGTCTCCTTTTTTCTATTTTCGGGAATGTGCTCATAATGCTACTTCGAACATTCTTACAAGTTAATATCGATGATGATTTACCAAACTTAGTGGTGTCTGCTAATTGTACCTCACCTTTCTTTTTGGAAGGGTTCAGGCGTGAAGTGTATGAATCAGTTCGTTTTCTTACAGTCAGATCCTCTAACGACTATTTATTCTCTAGTTCAAGAAAACATCTATATAATGCTATATTAGATATGTTATTTTCTGCCCCTTTGTGCCGCTCACTACATGACGCGCTTGTGCGTGTAAAGATAATTGCCTATTTCGCCGATATTCAAGGCATATTTCTACAACGTCCATGCAGAAACGCTACCTGTAAAGGCCTGGTTAGCAGCAAAGGCATCTTTGCATATTAATTTGTGGCCGCTTTGAAATTACACAAAGTACAAAACATTGTTTCATCAGTTGCCAAGAACGCCATCAATTATTGCGACGTTCTACAAATGGGCTTTTGAAAAAGAGAACTCGATTTTAAAATTTTATTGCATACGTTATGTCAAGCCACTAAAAAGCAATTATATGCCTGTTGACATGCCCTTACTAATGGGTATGCACGTTTTATGAAAAACTCACATGACAGCATGTGGAACCAATGGTATAATTTCATACAAATGGCTCTACAGCTAAAGGACTTGCATCAACAACTACAGTATCAGCCGGACTGGTATCCACTGTTCATGGCATGCGCTGCTCGAATACCCTTTTAGGGCACAGTGTTATTTCAAACTTCTTTCTGTGTAACGTTTTTGTACGCTTGTAGAGTATTTTGTTCGCTATGTAAGTACATTACGCACGCTTGTAATAAATACCATGAAAAAAATACCTGCAAAGCCGAGGAGTTAGGACGCTCGCCTTCGGATCAAGGGTACGCAGGTTCGGATCTCGCCTCGCGTAGAATTGTTTTGCTGGCAAGAATTTCTCTCTTTCTCTTTTTTTACATCTTTCTTTCTCTCAGTTTCTCTGTTTCTTTCCCTCTTTCTTTATTTCACTCTTGCTGCACTCGTTCTCTCACCCATCAGGGTAATTGCAGATCACGGCGATGCCGGTAATTAGTGGGATTTTCCGAACTTCTGGGGCACATACCCATTCAAGATGGCGACAGTTTTTTTTTCCACAACAGGGAAGTTTTGCTGTGAGCTTTAACAGCTTCGCTGTTAGAAATTTTCCGTTTATGATTGAGCGCTGGTCTTGTAGATGCTGTCAGAGCTGGGCAGCGATACTCAGAAAAGTATTCCGGAATACAGGTATCGAAATACATACACTGGAAGCCTAAGATACAGATACTGAGATACATTTGTCTGTTGACGTAACGGGATATTTTCGAAATACTTTTCCAAAAAGATGAAAAATGTTTTCCGGAATGCAGGTCAAAAGAATACAAATACTAGAATACGTGTATGATTTCGGAAATACTAATTCTCCGCAAAGACTATCATTAGGCGCAGGAGAATATTATGAATAATGTTTCGCCGCTTCGAAACTTCCAAGTGTTAATTGACTTGCATAGTTCTCGAATCACTAACAAACACCAGTGAATCAAGAAAAAAACTTACATTTATTGTCGACACGAAAAGTGCATAGCTGAGATAGTTGTTGCGTTAACTGCACTTGAGCAACCGTAGCTTCTCAAATAGGCTGTCACACAGACAACGTCAGTTCGGCCTTAACACAAGAATCGCGAAATGTCTCACCGCACTGCGAAATGTCCCAGTCTCAGGCAGCTGCTTGAAAGCAGCTGCCTGAGAGACTGGGACATGCATGGAGCCAGGCGAAGGACTGGTGACGTTGATGGCAGCCCTTTACCTTTCTCGAGACACTGGATTTCGGCTCTGAAGGTCTGGTCTTGCACGAGTCGAAGCCAGTAATGTTCGGCCTGTTGAAGCTCTGAAGTTTCAAGGGTTCCACTGCGGAAAGGGATCCTTCTCGATGCATTGTGGACGAACCGCTGTACGAGGGCGGTAACACGCAACAGCCGATTGAGCGAATTGAAACCTTCTGCACGCAAATTTGAAGTTCTCGAAGAAAGAATCGAAGGACAGATCGTCGTGATTTTCTCAAATAGAGGCTCAGTGTTGCCTATTTCTTTCAGCACATCATCCGGCTTGCAACTGGGAATTGGTCCTGGTGTTGAAAGCCAAAGTGTCCCGTGCCACCACTTATCTGATTCCAAGAACACCTTCGCAGACACGCCGCGAGTCAGTAGATCGGCAGGATTATGGCCGCTGCTGCAATGCATTCACTCACAGGGATTGGTGCGCTTAGTAATCTCGGCCACTCGGTTGTTAATGAAGGGATCTCGATTGCGAGTTTTGGCTCGGATCCAGTGCAGAGCGACGAGCGAGTCGGTCCAGAAAATGAACAGATGCCGCCTCAAGGCGTGGCACTGACCTTACATACTCAGACAGCCGGGCTCCAATGACGCAGGCGATAAGCTCCAACCGAGGAAGGGACGTCGTCTTTAGCGGTGCGACGCGACGTCGGCTCATGAGCAACCGTGTGACGCATGCACCATCGGCAGAAAGCGCCCGAACGTAGATGTACGCACCATAAGCCTTCGGGCTGGCGTCCGTAAATACGTGCACCTCACATGACCGCTGCGCGCTGAAGTCGTGCAGAAACACGTAGCGAGGAATATGTGCCTGGACATCTGGCAACTCGGAGCACCACGCGTTCCATGCAACTTGGACTTCGTCCGGCAGCTTGTCATCCCAGGCGTGATTCTGCTTCCACAGATCTTGGAAAAGAAGCTTCCCTTTCATGGTGAATGGAGAAAGATAACCAAACGGATCGTAGACTCTCGCTACTGTTTGAAGAATCGTGCGCTTGGTGGCCGGTCTGCTAGTTGCAAAGGAGGCTGCGTTGTGCGCCGTCAACCCGATGGTGTCGCCTTTGCGCTCCCATGGAACACCTAAAACTTTAATGAGAGAGTGTTCTCCTGCTTCACTCTCAATGTCAACATTATCCTCAAGAAACTGTTGCTTCAGCAAGTCGGAATTCGATGCCCATTTCCCAACTCCAGTGGTTGCCCCGCTAGGCTGATGAGCGGATGGAACTGTGTCTGCGCATGTCATAACTTGCTATATATTTCTACGTCTTTCCATGAATAAACGAGTTGAAAGTTTACCGCCCGTGTCGTCGTATCTCCCTCCGTCCTCGTCTTTTTTGTGCGGTTAAGATGTCGATCCATACAGGCGTCCGCGAAAATAGCGCGTGCTTCGTTGCACTCTGTCATAGCTTGTTCCGCCGTGGCCACACCGATGATAAGGTCATCAACATAAAACGCTTTTTCCAGGAGGGCCACCGTCACGGGAAATCTCTCCCGACAAGACGCTAAATGATGGCGTAGAGTGGCTGCAAGCAGAAACGGACTTGATGCCGCTCCGAACGGAACTCTTGTCATCCGTTATTCGACAACCCGGTCGATTTGGATCATTCTTGGTAGGCAACTGCTGGACCCACAGAAACCGTAGTAAGTCGCGGTCTTCTGGTCGAATGAGCATTTGCAGAAAGGGCTTTCTTAATGTCTGCCGCAAGAACAACTCGGTGGCAACGGAATAATAGCAGTAGCTGCACGATGTCGACTCCAAGCTTCCCCCCTTTCGACAAAACGTCATTCAGGCAAGGTTTACCAACGGCATGGGATGAAGCGACAAAGACGACACGCAGTTTCTTGGTCACTGCATCTCGCCGTATAACAGCATGATGCGGCGGCATGTAGTAAACGTTAGGGCCGGGAATCTGCTCTTGTGCGACCTTTTCTGCATGACCATCTATGAAGTAGGCGAAGATGGCTTCGTCGTACTACTGCAGCAGTTCTGGTTGTTCCCGAAATCGGGTCAGCTGCAGATTCAGTCGACGTGCCGCAAGCTGTTTGTTGTCGCTGCCGGTAGGGATACCAGGCTCCTGGATCATTAAAGGCACTTGGTAACGGCCAGCGTGTCTGCTCAGGCAATGCTCGAACGTTTCAAGGTCTGGGTGGTTGTGTGTTTTACTTGGCCTCAGGCTTTCAATGCCTATAGTGTCGAGGCACCACATTGCCGATTCGTCGCACTCGCCGACGAATCGCAGGGAAGCAGCACGAGCTTCTTCCCTGCCCACAGTTCACCCAAAAGATGTTTCAACCGCAGTGAGTTCCTCGTTGAGGCGATCAATTCTTCCAGTGGCGACCTTCCAGTAAGCGTCCGAGCCAATCAAGATGCTGATGTCGTCTGGGTGCGAAAGTCTCCGGATCGAACATATCCACAGCATCGTGTCTCCTGGCGCACAGCAGTTCGATCACTTCAGTGTTCAACGGTGGACTAGCCACGGAGCATACCTCGGGTAACCTCTAGGGCTTCCAACGTAACTGTGCTGTCGTTGAATCGACCCCGCAATGTGACAGAAACGCGTTGAGAGCGCAAATGATGGCGCGGCTTTGTATTCCCGAACGTCACCAACGACAGCTCCTCCACGCCGAGAGCTCTGCACTGCAGTCTCTTTGCAACGTCGGTGCGGATGAACGAACGCTGGCTGCCGCTGTCCAGCATCACACGAACCAGGAGTCGTCGTGGTCCGCTCTCCGCCCAAACACGACCAGTCTGGAGCAGCACAGACGTTGCTCCTGTGTCACCGGTTGAGGCCGTGGTTGGTGTCGGTGAAGTAGTACCAGACGGGCCAAGGTGGGTGGTCGCTGTTGGAGAAGTGGTCGTTGCGACGGCATGTGACGCTTCGCAGAAGATCGTTAGGTGCCGGCGTTGACACTTGTCGCACGTGAGCTTCCGGGAAATTCGGCAAAATCGCTATCACGTTTCACTCTTAAAGGCGAAGCTTAAGGGTCTCCGAATTTTTTTTCTTATTTCGCACGATAGTCGTTACGGACAACGGCGGCGGCGGACAACTACGGCGCTAAAAACGGCCCTTGTTGTGATCTCATAACAGCTTTCGCTGTAGAAAAACGAACCCCAGTCCGGCTCCACTAAAGAAAAAGGCAAGGCGTAGCCATCAGACAGGCCTCAAAGTTTCAAAATGTGCGAGTTTGTGCCTTCGCGATGTCTGGGGAGGAGTCCGCCAAGCCACTCCTCCAGGGTCGCAGGTCTTAGGTTGGTAGGTATGTGTTTGAGGCTCTCGCCCATGGCTGCACAGCCATCCGGACAATCTCACAAAACGTGATCGCTATCCGGGAAGCCACAGCAGGCCACGCAGGCAGCAGACCCGTCCTTGCCCTCTATGTAGTGCTGAATGTGGGGAGTCATTAAAGAGTTTGGGCACGCCTCACCAGGGTCTGCGTCGCGTCTCGTCATGGAGTGAGGTGGATCGGAATAAATCCTGCGGTTGCTGCGTAGCTCGTCTAATCATGGGCGCTATAAACACGTCATAGCAAGTAATTCGGTTCATTTCAGTGAATCTGGCCACCACAGGCGAGGGCCCGGGAGACCTACGCGGGAAATAGCATGTGCCACTTCATTCCCTCTGATCCCCGAGTGACCAGGTATCCACTGTATTAGAACACGTTCCCGTCATGTCAGCTTTACGCGTAACGTGTTGCGCAGTCAAGCTCGACGGCCCGGGTTCTATTCCTGGCCACGGCAGCAGCATTTTCAGAGGAACGAAATGAAAAGAACACCAGTGTAGTTTCATTTGGGT
This sequence comes from Rhipicephalus appendiculatus, assembly GCA_030522465.1. NCBI lineage: Eukaryota > Metazoa > Arthropoda > Arachnida > Ixodida > Ixodidae > Rhipicephalus > Rhipicephalus appendiculatus. The sequence continues at coordinate 7,766 of JALIZH010009359.1, forward strand.
GAACGTAAAAGCGCCCGGGCGGTCGAAAATATTCCGGAGTCTCCCACTGCGAAGTGCCTCATTGTCGTATTGCAATTTAGGCACGTAAAATCCTAGCAATTATTATCCATAAAATTGCAGGAAGGGGAAGATGGAAGCTTGCGATGAAAAAGTCCGTAAACAGGGCTTGGGTGCACGAGCCGACGTTTCGACAAGTGGACTTGTCTTCTTCAAGGCTAGAACTGATTTCCTTAGCACTAGCGTGTATGTGCTTCGTACCCTCTCTTCTATCCTAACAAAAGGATGTGGGAGAGGGCAACTGCGGATACGGGGGTGTGGGGAGGGGGGAGGGCTTGCCGTGACGAATTGTTTGAGTGAAGCGGGAACAGGTGCTCTTTCAATAAAACGACAAGAAAGGGGAAAAAACGGGGGGGGGGGGGGGGGGGAGAGTGTCGACGTATAGTTCAATCCCGGTTGTCAGAAGAAGCACTAATTAAGAATGGTAGGTTTGAAATTCCTAGAACTAGGGCTTAATTCTCATTGGGTTTCTTTGTGTATGTACCATATCGAATAGATTCAAGAGCCCCTTTAGAAACGTTTATACTTGCTGGCTGGAGTGTATTGAACTTGTGAAGAAGATATGACTCTGTATATTTTCTCTCTCTTGCGGACCGGAAGTTTGACTGAAGTATGTAAAGATTGAGATCGCCGAAGCTGTGTCCTGCTACATTAAAATGTAGTGCCACTGCTTTCTGTGATTTCTTTGCCGTGTCCGCACCATGACCTTTTAGTATAACATTGACAGGCTGTCCCGTTTTGCCTATGTACTGTTTGTGACAATATGAACACTCGATCATGTTGGTAACGTTTGAACTAGTGCAGGTAAAACTAGACTTTATATGATGGACATAATCACTTGCGGTGCTTTTAACTATCACGTCATCTTGGAGGTGTTTGCAAGTCTTGCATCTTGGACGAGAGCAAGGTGTTATGTGGGCAGTAGAATGCGGGTTTACTTTTGCATGCGTAAACATGTCCTTAAAATTCCTGTTGCGGCGGTACACGACCTTTGGTACTTCGGGAAATGCTTTTCTAAGGCGGTCGTTGCTTGTCAGTATTGGATAATACTTACGAAGGATATTATTTATGTTCGGGAGCGAATTTGAGTATTTAGTTATAAATGCTGACGGTTCGTTGGGTTGTGCTACGGGGGCCTGAATTCGCTTCTTGATTGACAGCTCATTATATCGGTCTAGTTGGAAGAAAAAATCACCGTCAAGCCTTCTTCATTAATAATATGTGGGGTTTTACGTCCCAACACGACGATATGATTGTGAGGGACGCAATCTTTCTTGATTGACCGCTGGCATAATATTAAGCTATTTGCCATAAAAAAGTGGTCTGAATTTGTTTTCGTGATTTTCGGCTGAATCATTTTTAAGCTATTTGCAACAAAAACTACACGAATTATCCAGCTTGGTTGACAGCTGATACAAAACCCTTTTAGCTAGTCTTGTTTTCCTATCTAGTTTACATGCTTCGTTGTAGACATTGTTTAGGGCGTCTTGCGGGTAAGTTCTTTCAACTAATGTTTGCTTTAGGTTGCTTAAGTGGTGAACGTGCTCACCGTCTTCGCTACAGATCCTGCTTATACGCCTCACCTGCCCGACAAAAACCCCTTGTCTGCAGTGTCGCGGGTGATGACTAGTGTAATCGTGGTATTGTTGGCTGTCTGTTGGTTTTCTGTAAAGCGTCGTCTTTAATTTTCCTGCTTCAATAGATACTGTCGTGTCTAGGAAGTTAATTTTATTGGGAGAATGGTGCATGGTAAATTTTATACTAGAGTGAAACTTGTTACAATGATCAATGAATGCGTTTAGTGCGCTTTCCCATTTAATAAAAATGTCGTCTATGTAGCGGAGATAGGTTGAAGGCTTTAATGTAGATAATTTCAACGGCTCAGATTATAACTTTCATAAAAAATGCTGGCGTATGTTGGCGCAAAAGGAGGTCCCGTACTGGTGCCGAAAGTTATCAGGTAGTAGGACGAAACATATTCAAAATAATTAAGCGTTAGAACTAATTTCAATAGCGAGAGGTAACCTTCAGCATTATGTGTTTGCTTGCTTTCTATGAGTGACTTTGAAACCGCTTCAATCCCTTCAGTGATAGGTATATTCTTATACACGGAAAAGACATCTAATGTTCCCAGAATGGCCTGATCGGATAGTTTTTGTGTTTCGTTAATGTAATCTACTATTCGGAGGAAATGAGGTGTGTCTTGAACGAAAAACTGCAGGGTAGATCGCACATTAGGTAAATGATGGTTGAGAAATTTTGATAACGACTCAGTAAGTGTATTGTTGTTAGATACTGTTGGCCTGCCAGGGATTTGCGCAGATTCCAGGCAGACCTAACCATTGTTAAGTAGTGCTTCTTCTGACAACCGGGATTTAACTATACGTCTACAATTCCTGCTCTTTTTTCCTTTCTTTTCGTTTTATTCAAGGAACACCTGTTCCCGCTTCACTCATACAATTTGTCACGGCACACACCCCTCCACCCCTCCCGCACCCCCCGTATCCACAGTTGCCCTCTCCCCCTCCTTTGTTAGAACGGAGGAGAGGGCACGAAGCACATACACGCTAGCGCTAAGGAAATAAGTTCTAGCCTTGAAGGAGACAAGTCCACTTTTCGAAACGTGGGCTCGAGCACACAACCCCTGTTTACGGATTTTTTCATAGCAATTATTCTTCAAGACAATTCTCCAGTATTGACGCAAATGCAAAAGAAAAGCTCTCTTTAATGAGATCAAAGCTCCGCAAGCAACACCACAATTTAAGTGAGAAGTTAAATTAGATGGTAATGTATGACAACGCAATTATTACTTCTACGACTTTTGATACTTTTTTTTTTGAGACAGCGTTCGGATTAGCGGAGGATATTATGAATAATAAAGCAACGTGAGGCGTCTCAGGCCAATGCGCTTTCGCTATTACGAAGCACGTAAGGATGTCTGGCGGTCGTGACAAAATTATCTTGAACGCTACATGCATGACGAGAGGCTTAGACAAGAAGCCCTATGGAAAGCTTTTCAAGGGAGTCCGCGTTACCTGCACACTTCAAATTTGTAGACAGGGTTTCGGTATGTAATAAATACAGAGCACCTAACATCATCTTTATCATCAGCATCAGCATCACCAGTAGCTGCTTATGGCCACTGCAAGGCAAAGGCATATTCCACATGCTTCGGCCACGTTATCCCCCTAAGTACTTAATATGATACGTTCACTTAGTTGTCTGCTGTCCTCTGTCGCGCTTGCTTACTGTTGGAGTCGAGTTTATTACCTTCAAATTATTCATGTTTTATCCCCTCCCATCACAGGCTCCCCACAAGCCCATTTCTCCTCCTCGATTAAAGCTGTCATGATGTTAATTAAGATAAGGTCATAAAAAGAGAGTCCTTGATGGACAGCTGAGATATTATTATGCTAATTGCAACAAGTGGCATCAATACGCTTCTTGATTGACAGCTCATTATATCGGTCTAGTTGGAAGAAAAAATCACCTGAATCCTTCTTGATTGACCGCTAGCATAATATTAAGCTATCTGCCGGGAAACGAGGTCTGACTTTGTCTTCGTGATTGTCAGATCATTTATTATGAAGCTATTTGCGACAAAAACTACACGAATTGTCCAGCTTGGTTGACAGCTGACACAAAACGAGTTGCAGTAAAAAAATTACTCGAATTCTTGATGAGCCTTGACATATTATTAAGCTGTTTCCAACAAAGATTACCGGACTGTATTGTCACATAGTCGTGACAATCATGGACGCAGCAGTCGGGCCGCAGAATGGAAACTCTTTATTGGGTGAACTTGTGCCTGGAAAATGAGAAGTCGCAGAACAAGCAATACACGCTTGATAGCGGCGAGCACTGTCGTCGGCCGTCGAGTAGTCTGATCATCGGTGGAACGCGTCGTGTTTTATAGAGCACTCACACAACCTTGCAGCGTTAATGGTACTCGCGTAATCTCTCGAATAAACTTGGCTTTTTCGGTTCCTGCGCGTAATCATAGCAGAACCAATCTCAAAAGAATGGCGAAGCTTCCCAAACATTGCGGCGCGCTCTCTACCGAGAGCAGGGTTGCCGTTGGGTAGATTTCAAAAGGAGACAGAATTCAATCTAAAAGTAGCCAAAGTAGCCATGCATATAAACTTTAACGCCAAATTTGTAGCCAAGTATACTAAAAGCAGTATGAGGACTCCAGTTTTTTTTTTTGTAATTATACAATAAATAATGCCGTTAAAATAGCTACTAGAAAGTAATAGAATACAGTGCGTAAAAAAGAACAATGAACTAACTTACAAAACACTAGTACTTGTACGATGGTAGTTGCTGCGCGCAACAGAAAAACTTCGGAACATGTTTTCGGTTTTACAAAATACCTACCTTAATTATATTGATAACCAAACGATGGGACTGCGGTGCAGGGATACGGACGCTATGGCGGTATGTTTTACGCAATATGTTCGAGAGGCAATTATTTCGATGTGTTTTTATAGACGGAAGGGAAAGGCTGTATATTATGGCCGTTATGCTAGCGGTGCAGTTATAGTTCGAAACAATGAGTTGAGCAGAATCGCGGGGCAGGGACCAGTTTAGAATGCAGAGAATCTCATACTCGATTAATATATTCTAGTTTTAGTAGTCGTACACCCGTCGGCAAAATAAGTCCGGACGCGCGAGTGACGACCGCAATCAAATAAAACTGCATCGCCGCCCCCTCTGACGTGGAAAGTGCGCGTGCTTGTCATTTCAATCTCGCAGCCATATCTTCTTACTCGCTTGCATCGGACCAGTGATTACATGTAGCGTTTTGCGCTAGGCGTCGCTTTCTTTTTTCAATCCGTGACGCGCTCAATTAGGTGGGGGCACGGTGGCGGGGAGGTGTACGCGGCTCGCTACGCCCTGATTAAAGAGATAGCATATCTTGTCTCAGTGGCAAACCGGAGCCACACACATCATTACTTCTCTTCTCTGTAGTACGTTCCTTTTAGTTGAAGCGTACCATGTGATACTGAAACACGATCGAGGGCACCGAAAACGAAAAGGCGTTGAGCCGAAATAATGCTTCAGTTTATTAACATAATAGAACAAGAGGCAGGCAGATCCCCTTGCACATGCAACAAAATAGGCGAATGGACTAGGAAAAAAAAAAAGAAAAAACGTCGCTGTAATCGGCGCGGTCATGGGTTGGCCTAGAAAGAACAAAAAAAGGAAAGCAACTGAGGGCGAGCGAAAAATAGGAACGGCGAAATTTATCCCCTCGGCCCCCCCCTCACCCCCATTTATATTAAAAAAAAATAATAGTGCGGGAAGTCGCCGTTCAAGGGAAAAAAATCACAGCATATCCACGGGGTGAATGATGAAGAGTTTGGGGCGAAGCTCGTGAAGCAATCATGATTACACCGTGAAATCTTCAGTGGTTTCGCCCAGCAGTAATGAAAGCGATAGTGTGTGTGAAATTTTATTCAAACTTCAACGTCCGGTTGTCTTTTCGCCTTCATGATTACCGCCGTCGAGGTTTCGCAGCCGCTTCCCGCTCTCGCAGTCCCGGGTCCGCTTCTCGGTGCGCACGTTTCGCAGCGGTCTCCTTGGCGCGCACCGTCTAGGGATCCGCCTGACGCCACGCGCGCTTGGCGGCGGCTTCGCAGGCGCGCACCGCCTCGAGATCCGCCTGGCGCCGCGCGCGCGCTTGGCGGCGGCTTCGCGGGCGCGCACCGCCTCGAGATCCGCCTGGCGCCGCGCTCGCGTCGCGGCGGCGTCTCGAGGTCGCACCTCGGGATCCTGCCGACGAGCCCGAGCCGCAGCGGCCTTCCGCACCTGGCGCTACTCGTCGTCCATGGTCCGCCAAGCAGCACGATCCGGCAAGCGCACACGTACGGCGACGATCCGGGGAATGAGAGATAGCGGGCGCTCGCCGCCCGGCGCAACCCCGCGCAGCCCGCGCAGCAGCCAATCGGAGAGCAGCTGCACCGCCAACGCCATCTAGCGTACCTTCACCCAACCGCCATATTGTACGCATGTCTATGGGACAGCGCCCTCTCGGAAACGAGACGAGAAATGGAGATGACGACACAGAATGCGTACAGCGCCATCTAGTATATCGTCACCCAACTGCAGTTTGCATGCATCTCTATGGGACAGCGCCCTCTATTGTACGATAAGGGAACACTACGGGGTACAGAGGATGGATCAGCGATCGACAACCGAACAGGTCTCGCTATAAGGAGCTTCGCCCCTAATAATTTCCGACATCATTCTCGGCATCGATTTGTATAGCGAGCCGACGTAATCGCCGTCCGTCCGAAGGGCCTCCCACTCTTCTTGAATGGCGTTCCACAGCGCGTCCGCCGTTGCCCTAGACAAGTTGCGCCTGGACAGACCCCACTTCATTCGAGCCAACACATCCTCGATTGGGTTTGCGTCCGCGCCACAGGGAGGCCACGGCAACGTGCGCACGCCAAGGTCTTCAAGCATGGCGGCATCGCCTTCTCCATAATTAGCCTCAACGTGCCGGGAGGAAAATAGAGCCTGTGCGTGTAACAGTGAACACATTTTTGCCACGCAGAACGCGTTGACCTTTCGCGTACTACCAACGACGCCTACGTAGACACCGACACTGGCATTTTTGCGAAATGATCTTTTAATACCAGCGCGTTAAACGAAACGTTCGTCTGCTCTGCGTGGTCTGCGAAGCGCGCCACGTGCACTTCACCACCACCGTGCCCCCGTCGAACTGAGCGCGTCACGGATTGAATAAAGAAAGCGACGCCTAGCGAAAAACGCTACATGTAATAACTAGAGGCCGGATTTTTAGGCACTAAAAAGTCGAGTTTTAGGCGCCAAAAATTGGCAGGCAAAACAGAGTTTTAGGCCTCCAAAACCGTAAATATAGGCACGATAAATTTTTACAAAAACTCAAATTTTCAAAGAAAGACGTGCGCGACCTGTGTTTACGACAGGGAAGCAAACATATGTTATAGTTTATGATGGCGCAAAGGCGTTAATGGTTTAACATAACCATGCAATTGTCCTTCTTCCCGCACGGTTTGCAGAACACGGACTCTCCTTTTATTGTCCAACATGGTGAGTGAAGTGTCCACAGGAGAATAAATACGGTCCTGGGTCTGTTTCTTTTCGGCATGGCTGAGAAAGGGAGCACAGGATCCAATAGCCAGACCGCTAAAAGTCCAGATATTAAGGGTCTGTAGCCTCGTATTGGTCGCGTCTAATCGCGCAGCGTCAATTTCTCCTTTGTGTGAACACCATAAAGGTCCCCAGGTTTGAGAGTTTCGAGCTAGAAGTATAATGCATGCGCTGCACGCTAACGATCACGTCTGCCAAAATTTGCAAAGCTACGCGCCCCGGAAAGAGGTGAAATGTCAGACTGAACGCCGCTTGCCCTTGATCTCACTGGCGCGCGCACCAATATGGAGGAGGTGACGTGCAACATGGAATGGTCCTGCGTACGTCACAGTAGTACGTGACACTGCGAGAATTATTCAAGGTGACATGTGTAATTTTTGCAATCTGTTGCTTGAATAGAAAATGAAAGTTGATAGAAGTATTAAAACATACAAACGGAATGTGAGATCTCCTGCCTCTCGAAACTGCTACGGAAAGTAAAGACAACGAAATGTCAAGAGATCTCAGAAGGTGGGGTGACCCCGAAACTGAAGACGAAGCGGTTGACAACACACAGAAGAGGTTAAAAATGAAAGAGAAATGGGATGATCCAGACACAGGAGATGAAATAAGCAGGAAAACGCAGAAGAAGACAACAGTAACAACAAGTCGAAATGGCGTCACAAACAGAAGAGCACAAAGACGAAAGAGCAAGACCACTCTAAAACTGATGAAAATGCTGAGCATGGTCTCAGAGCCCAAGCAAACTGTCAACCAAATGATGTGAACAAGGGCCCGGAGAAAGCCGTAAATGCTGAAGACGTGGAGAAAAGCGAACAGAACGAGCATTCTGAAGTGAGTGAAATGAGTGCACTTATGCAAATGCACTCGATACTCCTAGATGCACTATTCAAAGTGCAGACTTCGGCACCACGAAACGCAGAACTACTGCAGGATATTGACACAATGGCATTGTTGAACAGGTTGCAGCTGCTGTTGAAAAAAACGCCTATCTTCAAGGCAAGCTTGAAATAATGGCAGACAGCAAAACCGAAAAAAAAAACACCTTCTCTGAGGTATTGCAAATGTCGAAAGAAAACGCACTACTAGCTGAGGAGACTGAACAATACCAAACACCAAGAACTGCTCTATTGATTAGAGAAGATCAAGAGAAAGAGGACAGTTATCAAGAGATAAAACACGCTGTCCAGAGGAACTTCCAACCTGACCATTGCGGTCTAAGAGATGTAACACTCAAGGCAATAAGAGGGGGGAGCTGCTATAACATCATCCAACTCAAAGGGCTTGGAAAACCTTGCAAGGGACATCAGAGAGAACAAAGAAACGAATCATCTCAAAACTTGAATTTCAGAGGGAAAGAATCCCGAACTCAAATTAGTTGGGATTGAAGAGTCCCTTCCGGACAATGAAATAGCAGTAGGGAAGCTCCTTAGCCAAAATCCGATTCAGGGAGGCGAAGGAGATGTGAAGATCACCTGGTCAGTAAGAAACAAAGGTTTCAAACAAGTGACGATTCGCCTGACAAACCGTGAGATGGCAAGACAGTTGCTCAGGCATAAAAAATTACAGGATATCCACGAAGTGAATGATGGTGAGTGGGCGAAGCTCGGGGGGGGATCATTCGGGTAACCTTGCGTCCCCTCGTACATTGCCCACTCGATCATGCCAAGACGTGACAACACGTGTCACGTCTTTGCGTGATCCTGGGTGTTCGATCGTGAGCTGGGCACGAGCGTCGCCGACTTGTGTTCTGGGCACTCCCAGCCTCAGCGACAACGCCAGTTCGCGTTCCACGACAGAGGAAGACGATGCCACCTACTCAGACGCCGAAGTTCACGCCAGTGCTCGACGCAACGGCTCGGCTCCGCATGCATCGCCACAGAACGCTGCTGTGAGTTGTGAAAGCCACGCGTCCTTGGCTATGGGTTGTGCCGCCGTGAGTACCGGAGTCGCCGCATGCTCCGCAGATAACGTATGCCCTGGTTTTGCATGCGAATCACACGAGAGCACTGTGGAACTAACTACCTCTTCTCTGGTGAAGTTCACCTCATCGTTGATCACGATGGAGTCCACCTGCGGTGCTCGACTCCGAGTACCGCGTCGGCCCGACGATCCCAATTATAACAGCGCCATCTATCATCTTTATTCGTCAACTATACGAAAACCACTAACGCCATCTAGTGATATTATTTCCAAGGACATATACACACAACGCCATCTAGTGAGCAATTCTTAAAACTAACTAGAAGTGGCTACTGCAACATACTATTGAAGAGGAGGGAACGACCCACACCCTTAGGACCTTGCGGGGTATGCTTGCGTCGGTATGCTTGCGGGGCAGTGAGTTGCAGTTGATAGAGCGCCGTTCATGATAAGCCTTTCTCATCTATCTCACTTGATGTGTGCGCAGGCGCGCTTGTGGTGTACTGAGCTTTATATTCTCATGTTTTCTGCTGAATAAAACCAGTTGGTACTGAGCGCTCGTGTAGTCGTCTTCTTGTCTTGTGTCGCGTCCTTTTTTGAGCTCAAATCTTTTACATAATGAACCAACGCACCCAACAAAGCATTCTATTACATTACCTTTCTTCTACAGTGGGCCCTGTCTTTTATGTTCGTTCACTCGTCGGTGATCCAGCCTTTTTCGTAAGCCACATTGCCGTTGCTTCGTGTCGCATCAGGTTCATCGGCAGCTGCCTTCGAAAAGGTTTTGTGCCCAAGGAAGTGCTCGGGCTGTTTGTTTTGATGAAACCTTCGCCGAATCATGCAAGGAGAGTGTGCCGCATTATCCGCTCCGAACTTGGAAGGCAGAAGAGGTTGCTCAATGATTTGCTTCGCGTCGCTTGCTTCAATAAGTACGGGGAAATGGTAGGATCAAGCGTTTTGAGTTCTTGGCGGCAACAGGCAGCGACGAGCAATGAATTCCTTTGGCGTAACACATTGGCTCATTTGGGGAAACGCCAAGAGAAGAGGCAAGATTCAACACGACCCGGTCATCATCGGTGACGTACATGTCCCACCTGAGTTTATGAGCGTTTTGAAAATGGGAGTAAAGTATTCCATTGAACCCAACGTTCCTGCGCATGAGCTGCTCGCTATGAACGAAGAGTTGCCGAGAAGACTGACAAGGAACAGCAGGAACGGTGTCTACTGGAGGGTGTCGACAGTATTTCGACTGCTACCTTGAAGAAGCCTGACCAACGAACCAAGGTACCCACAGCCCGAATAGTTGACTTCTTCAGAGAAAACAGCATGTGTCTGCTTCAGTCTGACAAGGAAGGAAATTTCGTTGTCCTCTCGTCTGACTGTTTCAAAGAAAAAGCAGCCTTGGCTTTGTCAAAGAACTTCGTTCCAGTGAAAACCAGCTTAACAAAACCAAAACTGCAGCTGTGGAAAGGTGCAACCAGCTTGGACTGAGCAGACTGGCAAAGAACATTTCTGCATGTAAAGGTGAATGTCTGTCTATATTTTTTACTGCGAAGACCCACAAAGAGGCAATACCCTTTAGATCCATTGTTAGCGAGAAGGGATCCTGGCAGTTGTACCTTAGCCGGTACCTTTTGAAGTGTTTAAATAGCTTGTCTATTGATGACCCTTTTGCTACGAAAAATTCCTTTCATGTGATTGAACTTTGTACGTGACAATGATTCGGTGGGTATTTTTTCTTCTCTGCTTGATGTGGAAGACCTCTTTTATTCTATTCCACATAAAGAGATGTTTGTTGCCGTAAGGGAGTGTATCGAAAACAATGGGGACGTACTATTTCAGAACAGAGCACGCATTAGCGTGGAACACTTTATGTCTTTGTTAGGATTTTACTTAGGTGCTACTGTTGTTTCCTTTGACGGTAAATTTTATGCGCAGAAACGAGGTATCTGCATCGGTTCCTGTGTGGCACCGATATTGTGCGATGTCTTTTTGTCGGCGGTTGATAGACGCTTAGTGCAAGCTTTTCCATCAGGACAAAGTGCTTAAGGTGTGCAGGATACGTTGATGACTTTTTAGTTGTTCTTAAGAAGCAGGATTTTGATCGTCTTTAGTGATTTTAGTTATTTTAGAGGTGTACGCGAGGTGTTGGACACTTTTCATCGGCTGGGGCATGGCCTGACTTTTACCCATGAGCTTCCCTCTGAAGGGCACCTGCAATTTTTAGATGTTAAGCTTAGCTTGTCGCATTCCCATGTTTGCTGGGCTTATAACCCACGCTCCCGCAAACCTTTGCTGCCCTTCAATTCGGCCCACTCTAAGACTGTAAAGCGACCAATAGCTTCTATCGTTTTAGAATCTGCGCTCTAAAAGTCTTGCGAACACGTAGCCTCAACCAGTTTCAGCCAACAAGTGGAACGGCTGCGGTCTTCAGGGTATCCGGAAACTGTCCTGGTAGCCACTGTGGAGTCGCTTCTCCAGAAATTGAAAGGAAAGGGCCGGAGCAAGCAGAGACAGATGAGCGCCATAAGGCCCGAGGTACTGCCGTACATCCACAATGTGACGCACAATCTCAAGAGAGTGGCGGCGAGGCATATCGTCATATCAGGCGCCGAACAAGCTTTCCAAGCTTTGTGCGCGTATAGCTGGACGAGGTGAAAAAGAAAGCGTCTTGTGGAAAAAAGCACACCCGGCGCTACAGGGATTGTGCGGAGGCAGTCGTCTATGATCGACATCTTAACCGCGCAAAAAAAGACGAGGACGGAGGGAGATACGACGACACGGGAGGCTAGGCCAAACACAAGTTCTTCTGAAGTCGTCTATGAGTTGCCACTGAGCTGCGGGAAGTCCTATATCGGACAGACGAGCCGGTGTGTCAACGACCGGGCACGTGAGCATGAACTGTCGCTCACAGGTGATCAGCGCGCCCACCTTCCCGCGCACTGCGCGGAGTGCGAATGTGTTCCTGTCTTCTCTGAACGGAAAGTACTGGGCCGCAGCAGAGACACCGTGGGACGTGAACTTTTGGAGGCTTTTTACATAAAAAAGAAAGGCACATATTGTGTAAGCCAAACGTCAGTATGCTTGCGGGGGAGTCAGTTGCAGTTGATAGAGCGCAGTTTATGATAAGCCTTTCTCATCTATCTCACTTGATGTGTGCGCAGGCGCGCTTGTGGTGTACTGAGCTTTATATTCTCATATTTTCTTCTGAATAAAACCAGTTGGTAGTGAGCGCACGTGTAGTCGTCTTCTTGTCTTGTGTCCCGTCCTTTTTTGCGCTCAAATCTTTTACATAATGAACCAACGCGCGCAACAAAGCATTCTATTAAGTTATCAGAATGGCATGAAATGGGTAAGAGAACATACTGCTACGAATGGGTAAAAAATGTTAACAACCTACCAGCCCTATTTTCCATTGGGACATTGGGAAACGCGAGCGGTCTCAGCAGATGGACGATTCCCTTACTACCTAAGAAGATTCGGCATCACCGAATAGGAGGAGTGAAAGTACGGAGAAGCGGCATCTTCGTTTGACCATTATCCGACCTCATGTTCAATTACTAAAAATGAGAGAGAAAAAAGTATAGAAATATTACAAACAGAGCATAGACAAGCATAAACCTGAAATAATTAAAAACAAATAAAAAAAACTAAAATTTTTGAGGAGATAGTCAAAAAGCTAATGACAGCATTCTGAACGAATAATAAAAAAATGAGAAATATAAAAATAAAAAATAGTTGTTAACACTGAAATAACACCCTACAAGGAAGAGGGAGGGATGCGAGTAGGGAAAACAAAGAATAGGCAATAATCTCAATCCATATCGACTCATCGTAATGGGGAAAAAAAAGAACTGTGCGAATCAGCGGTGTCCAAATGGTCCTATAAATATACAAAAGCTGAAAACCTACACAAGTGCCCTAGAAATGCTCAGAGGAATGCTCACAGCAAACCGGCACCCCCTGACCAACAGGGCGGGCCTTTAAGCCTCTCCCAACAAACACCGTAACTTCGGTGAAATCGGAGCAGCGCAAACTCGAGCAAAACACCTTCCGCCCCTTCCTCCTTAGCTCTGAGGAACTAAGACCCCCTGGATGCAAGGAGGACTCATAAAAGCCCCTCCAACCGCCGTATTCCATGCAATGGAGCCGGGCAACCTCGAGCAAATACATAATCTTGCAAATAACGCAAAACCACGGAGGAAACTTGACCCCCTGGACAGACAAGGTGGGCAATCAGAAGCCTCTCCAGGCGCTGTTCAATCGGTGCATAAGGAGATGCGCAAACGAAGAATGAAAGGTGGTGGCAAATCAGCTCTAAAGGACCCCCAGGACCCACCGGTGGGCAAATTAGAGCTAGCTCGTAAACTTTGACGGGCAACGGACATTCATGTAGGTGAAACTAGAGATACAACCTCTAAAACCTTTACGAGGCTTTAAAGGTATTAAAAGAAAACCATGAAATCATATTTCATAAGAAAAAAAATAACAAGAAGTGAGGGGTTGAGGTGAAGGGGCGAGGGAATTATATTGCATTGAACAATACTAAAAGACCGAAAGCAAATGCTCCTTCTGACTTGTAACGCTCTCTTCAAGAAAACGAAATTATTATTAATATTATGATTATAAAATGGTTGTCTATGTTCAAGAACTGTCCTAATCAATTCGCCAAATGAATGTAAAAAAAAAGAAACAAAAAGCACAAAAAAGAAAACAGAAAGCACAAAAAAAGAAAACCAAAAACACAACAAAAAGAAAAAAAAGAAAGTAAAGAAAAAACAAAACAAACAAGATTGTGTTTAAAACAAAGAAAAGAAGAAAGGCAAAAGGAAATAGAGAATAAAACAAAAACAAGAAAAAAGAAACAGAAAAGAAAGGACAAAGGAAAAAAAAACGATCGAGAGAGGGGAAATGAACAGAATAAAAAGGAAAAACAAGAAATAAAGGAAAAAAGCACGCAGCTCTAACAGAGAAAGGCGTACGAAACGACCGCACAAGTATACACAAGACGAGCGCGAACAACTGTCACTGCTCCTTTCGTAAACGCGGCCGCTGCGGTGAGCGAAGAGACCTTCGCGCACCTTTAACCACTGTAACTTCATAGCAAACTTGCGGTGGAAGCACAAGACGTAAGCGTCCCAATGCCCCGATCAGGAGATAAGCGCGCGCGCACTAGCGGCCACGCCCCGTGGAGACGCGCGCTCACCGCAGCGAGAGGCACGGCGACCTTTAGAGCGCGCACTCCGTGCCACTTTCGCGCCATCTCGCTACTGATGACGACAACGCGCTGAGGTCGATGAGCTCTGAGGACCGCCAACGGTATTTGGTGTATATAAATAGCTTGCCGTTAGCCAGCTGAGTAACGTACGCTCCCGTGGCCGAGTGGTTTCGCGCCGCGCGCTGCCAGGGCTGGGCAGTATCGAAGATACATGTATCTTAGATACTATCTTAGATACTCTTTGGGTATCTTGTATCTGTATCGCGATACGTCTTGCAAAACGAGTATCTGTATCTGTATTTCCGTTACATTCGATAATCTATCGTGTATCTTAAGATACAAGATACTGCGATCGCAACGCTACCATGCGAAACATTAATCGCTGACTGAACTCCACTTCTCAGGCTGGTATTGGTGCCACTAAGCCACCTGAATAAACCTAAGGGCAGTGACATAATTTATCTCTCCGCCAGTGAGGGCAGGCGATGAAGTGTGCGCGTCCCTTTTGGTGGAGCAGAGCAACATGACAGAACTCGCACTGTACTGACAGAAACTACGTTCGCGTGCTTGCCCAAGCGCCTTTTGTTTTCTCGGCCTTTTCCCGTTTTAGTTGTGTCAGAACAATGACACTTAATTACCCTTAGCCACTTGCAAGCACCGCGTACCACAATGCGTGCGCCGTTGACCGCAGAAATTCTGATGCCGCTGTCCAGTGAGGAGCTATCCCGATGCTATATCTAATAAACAAGCGTTTACCTATCAGACGATATTGTGGCGTACCATGTCGCTTTCTTCCTGATATTTATATTCAAAGAACTCTTGAAATTTAATGATTGTTAGCGCAAGTGCTTTCTGAGTTGCCCTTCTCTTGCATCCACATTACCTCGGGCTCTGAACTGTCTTTTTTTTCGGTCTGGTGAATGCAATATGTATTTGCTAAAGTGCAGCCAAAATAAGCTCTCTGTTTAATCTTTACTTTTAACTGTCTGCCTTATTTCTGCTATTGTTTACATTTTTATATTCACTTGAGTTTACGCCCAGGCGATTTGGAAAACAATTATGTCATGTCATGTGGGCATGCATAGAGTATACAGCACCAAACATTTTGATTATTGCTTGGTAAAACGACCAAACTGAGTTTGCATTATAATAATGGGAATAATTAGGAGCCATCTTGTATCTGTATCGGTAGGGAAAGAAACACGCCGGCGTGACAAGGCTCGTTAAACATTTTCCGTACACCACACGCTGTATTGACCAATCACCCGCTTTCGAGAGTGATTCGAGAAACATTCTTATATCAAATTGTCCGTTTTTCTTATGAACGTCCCAACGAGCCATTTCAGGCAATTTTCCATAGGCACTGATTTTTATTGTCTTACCTTAACAGGTAAGTTGACCATACTTCATGCTTAATTTTCATAGCTCTTAAGAGTGCCACCTGTATCGTGTATCTGAACTTATTCAGTATGAATGCGTGAAACGGAACGGCCTTTCTATTTCAGTTATGTTTTGCTTTTTTTAGGCTTCTCTATTTTATTAATATTACTAATTGCCAGGTAATTGTAGCTATAGGGGGCAATAGTGTGAATAGCGGCGTTTTTCTGCGACGATTTGTGCAGCTATACTGCTACGCGCTCTTATTTTTTTTCATTTTGGCGTGATCGGGTCTCAACCACAAAAAACTTATCACCGCTCGGTGCAAGCCGCTCGCGCTGTTTCGTAAACTTCGAGATGGTCCCAGATTGTTCTGCTAAGATTACGCGCAAATCCTGCTGCGGCGGCCGCATGTAGATGCAGGCGAAATGCTAGGGGCGCATGTGCTTAGATTTGATTGCACGTTAAACGGCCCGTCAACAGGCTCCTACTTTTTTTTTAACACCCCCCCAAACAAGCTCGCCAATTCGTACAGTAGACCGCGGCGACCACGTTTCCCGAATATTACAGCGCTGCGCGCCGCGCAGACCCTCCATTTCGAAAAACAATTCCCGCACTGCTTTCCCACACCTGACCCATCCTCCTTGTACGCGCAGTGACGTCAAGTCGGCGATCGCCGACCTGACGTGGCACTGAACTTGTGGATTGGTCTTTTGCCCTACGAAACAGCGCCTTGGCCCTACGGTGATGCAGTTTCGGCCGCGCAGTACACATTTTCATTTTCCTGTGCTGCCCTCTGCCGTTTTGTAGAGCCCGAGACTACCGGGAGAAGCGGTATTGCCAGAACGAAAGCCTCCGAGATAAAGAGACGTCTCGCTACTTTACCGCTAGGGAAAGGGTCGTCTCTTCGCATCGCGCTTCCTCCCTGCGCCGCTGACACGTGCTCATGTGGGGGAAGCCCTGCTCAGTCGTTGGCTGCGCGCCGATGACGTATCACTGACGTCGTGTCACGTTGCCGAAGAGGGCGGAGTCACGACGACGGGCTACGCCTCCCCATTTCTACAGCGGAGAAGGGTGGCGAGGCCGCGCGAAAATTTGAAGCCAGCTGCAACGGATGTTTTAACCCCTGTAACTTCCTTATTATTGCGCGTATTCGCAAAATTCTTGCGGCAGCAGGTTCACATAGCAAAAGCGCACATATTTCTCTCTATAACAGTTTTTGAACCTCGGGGTTGTTGACGGGCCCTTTAAAGAACACCACAAGGTCAGAACTTCCGGAACCCTACACTTCTGCGTCCCTCATAATGATATCCTGCTTTTACGACGTAAAAACTTAACAATTATTATTCAGATCACGCGCAGTACACGCGTACTCTTGTTAATTCTTGGGCTTACGCTAGCACCACCGATAATTTTGGAAGGTGCAATCACTGCTGTATAAAACAAAACGCGTTCTGCCGATGATCAGTTTACGGAAGGCCGACGACATTCATTGCCGCTATCAGTGTACAGCGCGCTTTGCTCGTATATACTTTGAGTTATAGTTTTCTGGGCAGAAGTTTGCTCAAAAAAGAGTTTCCTCTCTACCAGAGTGACTGTCGCTTTCTTCATACTCACCACCACGTGACAATACAATAGGTCTGAGGTGTTTCTGGGGTGCACATATTCTATCGTTGAATAAAAATGGATTGCACGCTAGATAGCATATAGATAACGAACGGCTTACGCCAGCAGATAGGAAGAATATGAAAAGTAATAGCAGCTTTATGTGCTCTATACGTAGGCCCATATGCACAATGCCCCACAAAAATGTCGCTACCAGCGTTGTTACTGCTGTACACTGGTACTTCGGAATTGCAAAAGGGTCTTTTATGGACAAGGTACAACTGCACACCGGTATTTGCGCCATCGTGTGAAGGCATCTTATTGAAGCTGGTGTGGTTAGATGCCAACGGGCTAGCTGGTCGGCAAGCTCAGCAGCGACTCCCATCAACTACAGAAATGACAAGTAAGAACCGCCGTCAGCGAAGTGTCTACAGTGCTATCGTCTTAAGCAGCTAAAACAAACCGCAATAAGTTCTTCGGAAGCAAGTGATTTACTTTGACTAAAAAGGACAAAACTTTTGATATACGAACAAACACTTCTTTAAAATGAAATTGGCCACATTTTGGAAATTTTCAAGCAGACCTCTCTGTGTATAGGCGTTCGCTACTACATCATGGGGGGTCTATAACAACAAACTTGCGAATGTATCGAAGTATCTTAAGATACAATTTCCAAGTATCGTATCGGATACAATTTTTGCGGTGGTATCTTGCACCTGTATCTCCAATACTTTTTGCCTGAGTATCTTGTATCGTATCGCGATACAATTTCAAAGTATCTTTGCCCAGCCCCTGCGCGCTGCGGAGCGAGAGGTCACCGGTGCGACGCCCGGTGACGGAATGTTTTCTTCTAGATTTTTCTTTGATCTCAATGTGTTAGTTTATATTTTACAACGTCATATCCGTGACGGAAATACGTCAGAGGAGCCGTGGTGGAGGGTCCTGGAAGTTTCGACCACCTCGGGTTCTTTAACGTGCACCTATATCTAAGTACACGAGCCTCAAGGATTTTCACCTCCATCGAAAATGCGACCGCCGCGGCTGGGAGTAAGCGTTGAAGCAGTTTTAGATTCGAAGGATCTTATGCTTGGGGCTGTGTCCGTCCCTCCCGCGTCCGGCGTCCCGCTTCCGGTCACTTTCACGAAGTAGGGAAGCACCCACCATGCGAACCAGAACACAGTAGTACAATAAGGCCGTCAACCACCACCACAGTTACCAGAGACATAGCCGAGAGCGCAGAGTGGCTGCTTAGCAATGGCTACGCATGTGGTGGGTGCAAGCAAAGAATAACACGCACTACCGGTGGTGTCTGTCGCCCACGTTGACTCCATTCCTTGATCTTGCTTGCATGTGCTTGCGGAGGCTTTGTCCTGCTCAAGCCAGCCATCTCCACGCTGCTTCGCATCCACACATTGTTCCCTTTTGCGGGAGATGGAGAATTTTTTTTTCCTTCGAGACGCACATCGCAATAGATTAGCAGAGTTGCCATAATAAGAGACCAGGTGCATTTTGGTGCAGATCTTCGTTGTTTGTCAAGTTCACACGAGAATACGCGTTGCGCAATCAGCATTAGAAACTGACGTAAGAATAGATAGCGGGCAGTGTGAGCAGCGCGCTAGGCGCGCGTTTGCGAACATGCGCACAAATTCGTCACTCCGTCTTTGCAGGCGCGCCGTCAGTTGCGTTAAGGTGCCTTGATGCGCACGAGACTGCTGGTGGGGTGAGGACATGCGCGTGCGTCAGTTGCCGCGACAGAAACGCTTCAAAACAATGGGTAGTCTTTATGCTTGCTTGTTATTTTATCAGGAAATAAAAAAAATTGCGTCTAAATGCGCCGCATGAGAAGTTCAAAGCAGCCAAAAGGTAGCCATGGGGCCATCCAGAAATGTCTGCCGCCAGACGGGCTCCTAAGGTAGCCAATTTCGCGCAAAGTAGCCACCAACGGCAACCCTGGCCGAGAGTTGCAAAACAGTTGTTTTGGGTTAAACCTTAATACATCAACATAAAGTAATAAACGCGAATGGAGATGCCCCCTCGAAAAAAGCATCGACCCGATGTTAAAACAAAACATGGAAGTGAAAAAATTCATACACTAGGAAATAACAATAAAGCAAGGGAAAAAGCAGAGTCATCAGGCTTGTCAACGCGCATAGAACGGTGTAAGGCGCATGACGTGTCTGGACTTCAGGTCGTGCGCTGCGCGGCTGAGTTTGTAATGCGGTCCGGAATAACAGCGTAGTCCAGCGCAACGAGACGTCCAAGTACATTGTAAGGGCCGAAGTATCGCTGAAGAAACTTCTCGCGGCGTCCAGACCCACAAACTGTCACCGGCGTGCTTATCCATATGGTGTCGTGAAAGATTATAGTGACAGCTGTTGATTCCTGTGCTGATTCTTTATACGCAGGTGGGCGAGCGCTTTGCGTGGTAATGCGAATAAGCGGCAACGTACTACGTCGAGTTTTCTTTGCCCGTGGCAAATGGCAGCATGGCGTCGAGCGTCATAATCGGGCGCCTTCCGCAAACCTGCTCTAACAGCGTGCGTTATTTCTTGCACCACCTTGTTGTAAGCGAAGGTTACATACGGAAGAATGGCGTCTCAAGTCTTCTGTTTGCTAGTCGGTAGGCGAGGGTTTTATTCGGACGACTGGTAGGGCCATTCGTCTGCGGGTTGTTAGCTGTCCTTCAGTGAGCTGTCGGGCTATATTTCAAGATCGCTTGCGTTAGGTCTGTCATTAAAGCCTTAACCCTGTCGGTTATAAGGACTTATGGGGCACCGTGATGGGGTAGGATGCTCTCGACGAAAACCTTTTCCGATAATTCGTAAAAGTTCAGACACTTACCCGGGAGATTATCGAGGCAGCAGCGATTGACCGCTGGGGTGAGCAATGCATAATGCGTGTCATCGATAGCACTCACCAAGAAAAAGTTAGACTATCTCTACAGAGCAAGCGACGATAACCGGGTAATGGTTAAGCTTCACCTCTCGCTGAGTTATCACGTGTTTTTCTTTTCCGTATTTTCTTTCCTCCTTTATTCTCGCTTCCGGGCTGTTATTTCTTCGGTGCCGCGTGTAGCCTCTATGCGCGTTTCTGACGAAAATAAACTTGTAAGTCAGCACCTTGTATGTCCTTGTTCTCATCGTCCTCCTTTCGGTGTTGCGCTGTTGTTCACCGTGCATCACCGACTTGCCCAAATTTTCGCGTTACTAAACTACGCGACCTCCGTGGCACTACCATTAGGGAGGGCATTGGTTTCGGCGTAGCGGTTGAGGTAATCCGTGGCTACGACGATCCATTTGTCGCCGCACGTTGACGTCCAATGGCACCAGCAAGTCCATGCCTTTCTGCATGAAGGTTCGACGAGGTGGATCGATTGGCTGAAGAAATTCGGCTGCCCTAGTTGACGGTGTCTTTCGTCGCTGGCAGTCCCGACATGTCCTCACGTAACGAGCGACGTCGGCGGTAAGGCGTGGTACTTTTCTTATATTCTCGTGACTGTGCGGGAAGAACTGAAATGACCAGCTGTCGGGTCGTCGTGAATGGCCAGCATAACTTGTGGTTGCAGTGCTGAAGGTACAACGACAAGGTAGTTGGCTCGTGTAGGCGAGGAGTTCGTCATTATGAGGACGTCGCTTTGCACGAGAAGTGACGCCTACTCTCGCCTGAATACATTGAGTACCGCGGTGGTCCTCCCTTTCCAAAAACTGTGCGAGGCTTTTAAGTTCCGGATCACTTCACGTTTGTTCGGCGAAGTAGTCAGCACTTATACGCCCGAAGTGCTGTCTTCGTCGAGATCTTCATGCGGCAGCGGATCAACAGGTGCGCGGGAACAAGCAATCGGCTTTAGAGGGCTGACGTCCACATTTCTAAATGACGATGATGTTGAATTCCTGAGGTATCAAAGTTCACCGTTCTAGGCGCCCTGAAAGGTCCTTGAAGTTTGCAAGCCAACAGAAGGCGTGGTCGTCGCCCACGACCTCAAAAGGGCGGCCGTATAGGTAGCGTCCTAAACTTTGGTGCTGCTGACCCGGCATGCGCACCACCACTTGTCTTCCCTGCCGACGAACCGACCAGGCTGTGCCTACTCGAAATGCATTAATACTCACACTTAACGTTCCTTTAGGTTTTGCACCAACCGAGATCACGGAAGTGCCACTGTGGACACTGTAGAAACCACTGGTGTGCCTTCAAAAAATTACACCATCTCCCGCTAAAGGGAACCATGTGTAGATGTGAAGCAGCGGGCGCTAACGCTTACACTGGCGGCGGCGTTGACGCTGGCGCTCATCGCAGCGTTGAGCAGGAGATAAATTTGGGGAGGCGAAAAGCACGCAGTGATGGAGTGGTGTTTCCTACTGGAACATGCCAATCGCTGCTAATGGGCAATGAGAGACAGAAGTCTCCGACTGGACACAGAGACGCGCAGTCCGCTTTTAGTTAACGCGCACGCTGCGAATTTTTATTGTTCAACAACGCACAGGAGAAATCTCCCACCGGCACCACCTTGGAGGTCAAGATCCATTGCCATATATACGGGATGGCCAGTGAACGGTTGTGCAGCGCGAGCAGTCGGTTTTTAAATGCGAAGCATTTCTTAGCGAACTTCGGCGACCTTTGAGCGTATCTATCTATCTATCTATCTATCTATCTATCTATCTATCTATCTATCTATCTATCTATCTATCTATCTATCTATCTATCTATCTATCTATCTATCTATCTATCTAGCCGCCTACGACTTTGTGCTCTCCTGGCCGTATCGTTAATGGGATTTATACCAAATTTGGTATGGCCGTAACATGGCTGTATGACGAACATAAATGGCTGGTCATATCATGAAAATCATGATTAACTTGTCATGAAAAGTATGATTTACATGCCACGTCATGGCGCTCTTGCGGCCGTTTCGTTAGCTTGACATACACCAAATTTGGGATTGAGCGACATGACTGTATGACGAACATAATGACAAGTGGTAATATGAAAATCATGACTTCATGAGCGACATGACTTGCATTCCGCGCTCAGGTGGCGCGCTCGCGGCCGTTGCGTTAGCTTGATGTACACCAAATTTGGTATTGAGTGGCATGACTGTATGACGAACATAAATGACAAGTGGTAATATGGAAATCATGACATGTCATGAGCGACATGACTTGTATTCCACGCTCACAGCGCTCGCGGCCGTTTCGTTAGCTTGATATACACCAAATTTGGTATTGAGTGACATGACTGTATGACAAACATAAATGACAAGCCGTAATATGGAAATCATGACGTGTCATGAGCGACATGACTTGCATTCCACGCTCATGGCGCGCTCGCGGCCGTTTCGTTAGCTTGATATACACCAAATTTGGTATTGGAGTGACATGGACTGTATGACAAACATAAATGACAAGCCGTAATATGGAAATCATGACGTGTCATGAGCGACATGACTTGCATTCCACGCTCATGGCGCGCTCGCGGCCGTTTCGTTAGCTTGATATACACCAAATTCGGTATTGCATGACATGACTGTATGACGAACATAAATGACGAGTGGTAATATGGAAATCATGACTTGTCATGTGCGACATGACTTGCATGCCACGCTCATGGCGTGCTCGCGACCGTTTCGTTAGCTTGAGATACACCAGTTTGGTATTGCGTGACGTGACTCTATGACAAACATAAATGACCAGTGGTAATATGGAAATCATGACTTGTCATGCGCGACATGACTTGCATGCCACGCTCATGGCGCGCTCGCGGCCGTTTCGTTAGCTTGATATACACCAAATTTGGTATTGAGTGACATGACAGTATGACGAACATAAATGACAAATGGTAATATGGAAATCATGACGTGTCATGAGCGACATGACTTGCATTCCACGATCATGGCGCGCTCGCGGCCGTTTCGTTAGCTTGATATACACCAAATTCGGTATTGAGTAACGTGACTGTATGACGAACATAAATGACCAGTGGTAATATGGAAATCATGACATGTCATAAGTGACATGACTTGCATGCCACACTGATGTGGCGCTCGCGGCGGTTTCGCTGACTTGGCATAGACCAAAATTGGTATATCGCGACGTGACTGTATGATGAACACAAATGACAGGTCGTAACATGTAAAACATGACATGTAAATTATGTAAAGCATGATTTGCTCCTTCCTGGCTGCTTCGCATTACATCAATTCCCTCACTGCGTGGGATCTGCCGGCTTTTTCAACCAAGAAACTCGCTAGCAGACGCTGTCTGCGTCGGCGTCGCGAGGCGAGAGAGGGGGGGTAGCGTAGGAGAGGAGAGAGAGAGGTGGGGACGCGCATGCGCAGTGGGGGGTGTGGACGCTGTGGGCAGGGATGCCTAGAGGAGAGAGGGGGGGAGCGTATTAGAGGAGAGAGAGGGGGGGACGCGCATGCGCAGTGGAAGCGCGGGGAGGGATGCCTAGAGGAGAGAGGGGGGGGAGCGTAGGAGGGGAGAGAGGAGGGGAGGCGCATGCGCAGTGAGGGTGTGGTTGTCGCGTGGAGGGATGCCTAGAGGAGAGAGAGGGGGAGAGGAGGTTTTTTATATTTATTTATTTTGAAAGGGTTTGCGCATGCGCAGTAAGTGAGGCCTCGAGGCACACCACCACCACCACCGGATTGAAGCTTCGCCATAAGATGCTTCACATCTAATGCCCGGGATTCCGAAGAAATCACATGTTCCTTGTGCTCGCCTAAAGGAACTCAACCTGGCATACTTGACTGAGACATACAACGATTATATACATGTATACACTGATGGGTCTGTGGCTCATTGCATTTCAACCTCCGCTTTTGTGGTCCCTCAACTGGATATTTCCCGGCAGTACAGGTTAGATCATAAGTCATCATCAACGGCAGCAGAATTCTTTGCTATACGGGAAGCTTTTCGCTTTGTATAAGAGTTAGCACCACTCAAATGGACTACATTTTCTGATGCAAAATCCGCATTGCAAGCCCTCAATTCATGCTCAAGAAGACGGACAATATTACGTATTGGCTTCCGAAATCATACAGGCATCCGATCTCACGCAACGCAATGGTCACTCGGTCATCTTCCAATGGATACATGGACACTGTGGCTTGGCAGGCAACGCGCTCGCTGATGCTGCAGCAAAAACCGCTATGGATAACAGCGCCGTTCTGGTAAAAATTCCGTACTCTCGAAGTGACGTGAACTTCTTGTTGAGATCGCTTATGCGAGGGTTCACAACAACTTACTGGTCTCAACAGGACAATCGGCATAGGCGTCTGCGGGAAACAAACCCTCACATGACTTTTGGACTGCCGGCTAAAATAAAGCGACACCACGTCAGTCTGCTGCACCGGATTCGACTAGGCGTCGCCTTCACCCGACGCTACGCGCACCTTATAGGCCGTGCTGACAGCCCGAACTGTGAGCGCTGTCAAGTGGTTGAGGCTCTAACTCATTTATTGTGTGACTGTCCCCTATACGTGTCCCAACGGAAGACGCTGGCTTCAACGTTGGCCAGCATCGGTGTTAACACACTAAGTGAAGCTAACCTATTGACCGCAATGTCCGACCAGACAGCATCAACGACTGCTACAAGGGCATTTATAGATTTTCTGAACAGTACTGGACTTGACACTAGTCTTTAAGAAGACAACGATGTCTTACGTGGTCATTGTACATACGCATCACCCCTTCCTGTCCCCATCATCATCTTGATCACTCTTTTCTTCCCTTTCTCTTTTCCCCTGTGCTGAGTAGCAGGCCAGAGCGCACAAGCTCAGGCCGAGCTCTCGGCCTTCTAATAAATTCTATCTCTGTTCTGTCTCTCTCTCTCTTTGGTGCTGCCCGAGTGATGGCAATAGACTTTTTCTGCCATCGAATAATTTTATTCAACATTTGACGGCGGCTGGCTAGCGTAAGCGATGACCCTTTCTCGGCCTTACGTCCGTTGTACAAGTACGGCGCCACGTCCTATACAGTTTGCGTTGGTGTGTATGTCTCTATTCGTTTTTTCGTCCAGTTGTGCCAGAATCGGTGGTGACTGCAAGCGTCGTTTCAGTTCTCGGAATGCTTCTTCGTGTGGCGTTTCCCATGGTTCAAGATAAAATTTCAAGACGTATTCGTATCGGAGTAGTGAAATACTTTTCAGATGCAAGGATTATATCGCGATACTGTGCAGGACATGGGTATTTCATTACTTCTTTTTTCAGAACTGAGCTGACCTGCTTCTGAGGGGGGAAAGGAAAAGTTTTCTGCTTAGCCAAGCAAAGGCACGCCGCCGGTCCCCTTCACAGTGGGGGCGGCGAAGGGCTCCCCACACGCACAGAATGGCCCATGTGCAAAAGCACCCGGCGTGCTGACGGCAGAATTTGCAAGGCAGTATTTTCATGCTCTGCTCACGAAAGTCGTGGTCTCTCAAAGTGTGTGCCACGCCCCCCTTTTTTTTCTTTTTTTTTTCGGGTGGCGAGCCAATTCGCAAGCCTTGTGTTCAGACCGAACCGACGTCAACCGACGTTGACTGAATGACAGCCTATTTGAGAAGCTGCTGTTGCTTAAATGCAGTCAACGCAACAACCATCTCAACACAAGAGATCTTGTGGCAAGAAAGAATATAGCCGCTGCATTTTGGAGTCGCACTCATCTTCTTCACTACAACACTTTTTCTTAACTCACTAATGTTCGTTAGTGATTCGACTTTATGTTCTAATTGCAAGTTTCAGTGCGGTGAAACAATAATCACAATGTTATTCTGCGCCTAATGAACGTCTTTGCGGAGCATCAGTATTCCCGAAATCAAGAAAGTATTCCGAGTATTTGTAGTCTTGTATCTGTGTTCCGGAATACTTTTTGTGTATTTTTGGAGAAGTATTTCCGAAATGTCCCGCTGCGTCTAAAATAAATATAACTCAAGGTCTTTATTTCGGGCTTCCAGCGCATGTATTTCGATATCTGTATTTCGGAACGCTTTTCTGAGCACATCTGCCCAGCCCTGCTTCTCGAAGGCTGTGAGATGTCATCCTCGAGCATACTCTGTACATGCTTTTGAATCTCCTCGCGTTCTTTCGGAGCCACACGATATGTATAGTGTCGAACCGTTCGAGTGTTATCTCCGGTAATGATTGCGTGTTTGCTCAATGGCCTTGGCTTGACTTGGATGAAAAACAATCTTCAAACTGGTGTGTTTCGTTCCAGTAGCCGCTCCCCATCAGATGACGACAGCGTTGAGCAGATGTGGACTGACAAAGCCGTCGAGGCGGTGACGGTCCTGTCGTTCATTTCCAAAGAGAAACAATCACTCCCTATGTCTATGCCGTCGTAGTAGGCAATTGCGGTGCTCTTCTGGATGTGACGGCGATCGTTGCTGAAGTTCGTGAGGAGAATTTCTGCCGGCGCACCAGCTAGGGTCACGACAACTGTCGCGATGGAAACGCCTTGCGTAAGTAGGATCGTAACTATTTGCTCCGTAATCACACCCTTATGGCATGGCCTGTCACATGACGCAGACACAAGGCGGGAGCGTCGGGGAGCGTCGATATATATTTGCATATCGGTCATGCATATATCGATGTTCGGGAAAAAGGAGGAAACCACGAAGATAAATATGTTTAAACAATCAAGTAAACTATACATTATAAACAGTTTGCCCTTTTAGGTTACCTTAGAGTTTACCGTTTATGGAGCGCATTCTCGTAAGCATAATTTTTATTGCTCTGTACAGGCATGCCGCGGAGTTTCGAATTAGAATAAACTTGATTGAAGGAGACGCATAAGCGCTCTCCTAAATAACTAGCCGAGCGCTACCCACTTTTTGTTGTCGCATGTGCACACAGCGTAACTTCTTAAATAATACAACTTGTTTCATTTACACATACACATCCACACATTGGTTAACTGTTTACATACTCAGGCGATTTCTGTTTTTCGGTTTTGTGGCATCACATGAGGCAAGTTGTATTGGCCTCACAAGTTGTTTACCTATAGCGGCGGTAGGTTAATAACGAGGCGTAGAAGCCCAAATACTTTCCTGGCCTCACAGAAGAAAAATGGAGCTCAGCCCTCAAGAGCTCGAAGTATCAACATCAACTTTGGGCTGTCCAGAAAGCTTTCGATGTGGCAGTTACACTGTAAAAAATCCTTGTAAATTTACAAATATTATACAGAAAATTTCTGTACCAAGAAAGAAACTTTCTGTAAGTGTGACATGACGGAACTCTGTTAAAAAAAAGAAACCGATATTTTCTGTTATTTGCGACCTTCAGAAAATCAAACGACTCAAGGTTGAACTTCGACTGTTTTAAATTATTCTAAGGTTACAAGTTGCAATAAAATAATATTTTATGTTTTTTTCTGGTTTCACGCGCCATGCTATTTTGCGTGATTGATGTTCGAATCAATTTCTGCGGTTCTACGTTCGTACCCCGCGGGCTGCTGCATTTATAAGATGGCTACTGCTCATGTCGAAGCGCGGATACGCTCGGCTGCAGTGTAAAGTGTTCTACAGTTCACTATAGCGTGGATGCGCTACCCTCCTGGGGCGCTATGCAGGATGGCCCGAGCTTGGCCTGAGTTTGGCCAAACTCGGGATCTTTCCGAGCTCGGCGACACCCCCTTTTGAACGAGCCACAGTACGAAAAGGTCAGATACACCCTTCAGCGCGCGCTGCGTTCCATTGGTTACGATGGAATGCAGCGTCACGTCAAGGACGGTCGACAAAATTGGGCGGTGTTATCAAACCAGAGGCATCTTCTTTCATTTGTTTGTCGTTCCACTGAGTGCAGAAGTGCACCCATGCAATAAAAGTGCCAGAAAGGTTTACTGATGATATTTTTTAAAGGCAGGGGCTGTTTAAATTCGTTTTGAAGCTTTTAATATCTGTACTAAGTATCCTTTAGAATAATTAGCACGGTGACCTCTGAGATTAGTTCCGGCCGAGCACCTTATAATACCGCGACCGTAGCTGAACCCGAGGCCACGTGTACAATCATCATGGTCAGCCTGCACATTCTTGCGCGTTGCTCGACTGGCGCGCGCACTCCTCATCCCTTCATGGTGTGCTCGCTGCCCGAGGACGTGCGCCCGGCTGATTAGCTAAGTGGCTGGGCGGTACACCTAGCTAAATAAGTCAAGAGAATCTATGAACAAGCTAATTAAGCCAAGGCATGCTAAGATCGAGCTAATGAAGCCATACCTTAATAAGACCATGCTAATGAAGCCATGTAAAGCTATGACCGTGCTAACTAATAGCAGGCTAATTAACGCGATGTTAATTATAAGCACGCTAAGTAAAGTCATCCTAATTAGAACTTAATAATATGATGCTAATCATGATCATGCGAATTAGGTTTATGTTAATTAGCTGCCTACTAATCAAGATCATGCTAATTGCACCCGAGGTAATTATTGTCGTTTTAATTAGAACCTTACCAATCAAGACAAAACTGTTCAATATTTTGGTAATTCAGTCCTGCCTAATTAGTATAATCAAAATTAAGACGGAGCTGATGCGTTCTTCGAAACGTATACCGAGCATACTGAGTAGACGACCGACTTAAAACGCTGGAAGAAGCTAGGTGATGACAAGCTCCTCTATGGCTCCAGCCTTGCACAAGTAGTAAAGGCTGACCAAATTATTTTATATGCAAAGAAGCTGCTGCTTAGCGTCCACCGCACGAAACCTTTGACAGTCACACCAGCACCATGACAGTCACGAGTTGAACTGGGGCCTTCTCAGAATCAACGAGTTTGTACCCGAGTTCACGCGTCAATCAGTTTGATTGACAGACGCCCGCGGCGAAGATCGGGTCCACCCACCGCGTTTGCGCTTTCCAAGGAGCAGTGCTCACGCCGCAACGCCAGCGAGCGGCAGGATTCATCTATCAGCTTTATCGCGCAGACTGTGCACACACGCACGAAGAAATAAAAGTTATATCATCACGTGGCTGCGATGTCTCGCAGTCAATTTCACCGCGCTCACGACGTACCAATCACAGACGCGTTGCCGCAATGATGCGAGCGCCCCTGGTGACAACCTGTCCGTATATTTATCCGCAATATTTGATAGAAGCGAAACGAGCTGCACGAGAGTGTAGCGTGTGCACCCTTGTTGCCTTCGAGAGTGGAAATTTCCATGCCGCGGGTGGAACGAAAGAACATGCCCGAAAGTGGAAGAACGCCCACGAACACGCCTGTGGGAGGCGCAATGCTGAGTTGGCAAAAAGATAGCGCGACAATCACGCTGACGTCGCTGCACTGTTGAATGTGGACTGAGTGGCGGCGCTGACGTGTTCGCACGCGGTGTTTCTTTGATAACCGCCGCAGATGCCCCACATGCGTTTTTGACGCCACGCTCGTTCATGTAGCCGTTTTTGTCAATGCTGCTATCACGCGCTCCGCTCTGTCTTTGTGCCATGACCGCCGCAGTGCGAGCTCGGAGCAAACTCGTGTGCCCGAAAAGCTCGCGCCATCCTGCATAGCACCCCTGCTCGTAATTTCGTGTGCCCGCAATTGAAAGGTGCGTGGTTTGTTTTTAACTAAAGTTCCTTACCGTAAGATATCGTTTATGTATCTGCCCGCTTTCGAAATTTACTCTCGCATGGTTTCTAATTCAGCTCAGCGTGGCCTCGGTAATGCGCGTGATCTCATGGTTGTGCGAGAGCCACAAGTTTTTCCATGCTTTCGTCAAAATACTGATGATGCCTTGTAAACGGGTGCTTGAGAGAACACCTGCTGTTGTACCACAATTATACCTTTGTTGGCAGCGGCCGCATACGTCAAAGTATACGAATGTGCTCTTGGACGGTTGCAGTGCGCGTGTTACAGCGTTCGCCGCGTACTTGATGCGCGTTCTCTGCGGGCAACCATTAACGAGGTTTTGCTGTACAGGAATATGCGATGTATTTGTTCGCCTTATCCGCTTTGTTTCTATATAACATCACACCTGAGTGCCTTGTGTTTCTGCACATCTTTGTTTCTTGTTGCTTGACCTGATTCGCTGTAAAAATTAATGAAGCGTGTAACAGTGTCAAGTCAGCTCACCGAGCAACGTTATCCACTTTGCATAGCACTTTTGTAATGGAAAGTGCAAATGTTTTCTTTCTTTGTGTGTGTGTGTGTGTGTGTGTGTGTGTGTGTGTGTGTGTGTGTGTGTGTGTGTGTGTGTGTGCGTGTGCGTGTGCATGTGTGTGTGTGTGTGTGTGTGTGTGTGTGTGTGTGTGTGTGTGTGTGTGTGT
This sequence comes from Rhipicephalus appendiculatus, assembly GCA_030522465.1. Lineage (NCBI taxonomy): Eukaryota > Metazoa > Arthropoda > Arachnida > Ixodida > Ixodidae > Rhipicephalus > Rhipicephalus appendiculatus. The sequence continues at coordinate 38,305 of JALIZH010009359.1, forward strand.
GTGTGTGTGTGTGTGTGTAATAGGTAGCCTTCACCTGCATTGTGAACATAGCCGAGAACAATGATGCTGGGGCTCGGTGTGCGGTGATTAGTGTTTTGTAGTGGCCATTGCATGATAAGTTCTGCTTGGTTGAATAATACTATGTGCCCTTATCGTTGCTGGTGGGAATATGAGAACGGCATGGCTTCTTGGCGTGGTATTATTACGTCACCTCGCGCACGAAGCGCTGGGTTCCGGGCGTAAAATAGATAACCAGACGTTTGGGACCCGTTCACTCGGCGAGCTTCTCCTTCGAGCGACTAGCCGATGGGACTCGTGGCCTGATGAGTTCACGCGGTACCTTGCGTCATCGCTCGTCCTCCTGCGTTGCGGTGGAGCACGTCTTCTCGGTAGGAGATCCTCTGCGCGTTTCGCGTTATCATGTTCACTGCTGCAGCTCCTTTGAAATCGACATTCTTATCCTTGGTTTACACACAGCGGCATGCGGCCGCGAGCATCTCTGGAAAGTGGGCTGATGTGCGCTCGTAGTTCAGGCGGTGACCCGTGGCGCATGTCACATGTGATCCCTCAGTGGAGCTATTCTAGCTGCGCTGTTCTAATTTCGCGTGGCGGCATGTTGCAGACACCGATGGTGACGACTGTTAAACAATCCCGGGTTCTGGAGAAGCTGACTTTGTTGTTAGTGGCGTATTGAAAGGCGAATGCATCTTTCTTTGGCTCTCGCCCCTGTTTTGTTGCTATGTTGCTACGTTTCAATACCACAACTAGAATGTCTGCTATTCAATAAAAATATTGTCCTAACATTTTTAATTACCTTCATATGTTTTTTGGAGCTCCTGGGTACAGCAGTTTTAGTACCTACTGATCGTAGAATAACCTTCATAACTTTATTATTGCAGGAAAGTACAAGCTAAGATGATGTCGGAGATGTGCCGTGCTCCCCTTTCATCATTTCCAAGGTTATTTCGACGAATACTTGCAATATATTGCTGAATATTTCTTAACACCAAATATTTTGTTACAGGACGAAGCCTTCTGACTGCCGGGGCCTTCACCTTCTGCATTGAGACACATGCTGTGATAGAAGCTTGCTGTGCTTTCACGAAGTTTGATGTGCTTTAGTTCAAGTGCATTTGTAAACGTACTGCATTAGTGCTTGCGTAATACTGCCACGTGCCAGCTTTGCACGCGATATCAGCCATCACGTACCACTATAGAATGGCGTGGCGCTACTTCGTTTGCACACTTAATGTAGTCAAGGAGTAGATGCAGTACAGGTGGAGGCAAATGTTCAAATTCGCGCGGCCCCCGACGCATTTCGCAACGCATCCAGGGCTTCTTTCTCACTCATAGTTGCCAGTTCCGCTAAAAGTAAGTGGATTTGAGCTTTCTATTTCGCCGAGTCGCTTGTAGAATTTTCCAGACTTATGTCACGTTTTTTGGGCTTATTTACATTTTGCCAGCAAATATAGTTACTTCACTGATCATCACGCACACCATTAGTGCGTTTGTCGATGACTTTGAATAGTTGAGTGTTGAAGTCAAACATACGTTGGAGGAATCAACATGTAACCTGAATCATGCACTGGCAAACATTCATTCAACCAAATGAAAACTGCTGAAGCGACGATGTTAAAAAGTAAATATGAGCTTTCGTTCATAGTTGGGGATATTGTACCTGCACAAAATTATTCAAGTAATTTGTTGACTCGCTTTCGCACTCAAGTGACTTTTTTAATTATAATAAAACATTTTTGAAAAATGGGAGCATTCACAAAATTTTCGCTTTTTTCGGGCTTCTTCGTGAACGTCACGCCGCCTTTTTGGGGCTTCTTTTGTGATGACTATTTGCTTGTTAGCTCGGTAGCATCTGACAACTCTGTCCTCATTGTTCCCGTTTGCGAACGGCGTCACTCGAAGAGTGGCACGTAGTAGGCAAAATAGCGGGATCGTACGAGGACCGATGACTCCGTCAACAAAATGCAGAATGCAGACTCGAGATCGCTTGCCGCCTGCCACTCGGTTCCGTTGCACTGTAAGAACATCGGTTAACTTACGTGGACTGCAAATTCACAGCTAACCAACTACAGCATGTAATTCGTAAACATGCCCAGAATCGCTTGCTTCACACGGCGTACGCTGCGAATATAGCGTTCGCGCTGGTCTCTGAAGCATGGTCGAGACGGAAAACTGAACTTCGCTCCCATAGGGCATTTCTTGTAGCTATTAGCACATTTTACGACCCTGCCCTCCCTACAATACATGGCAAAGCTCCCCCCTGATACAGCTTTACTCACGGGCACGGTGTAAGATGCAAGCACTTTAGGTGGGGACACTTCTCGGCCTGCTTAGGAGACGAGATCGACCAGATGAAGTAACAACCGTGCGCGTTCTTAGGACGGCTGACGGCAGCGGATGCCTATTGGCAGGCGAGCAAAACTTCAAAATAAAAAAAATGTTTTACGTACCGTTGCAATAGCAACCGTAGCAACCAGTGAGGCCAGTGGCAACGCCGGGGTTCTGCGAGCGATGCGTTTTTCTCACGCGCGAAAAACGGTCCATGCGGCAGCTTTAGTTTCTAGCGTACCGTAGCCTCGTTCGCTGACCTGGCAATGAACGTGTTCTCACCTTACGAACTCATAAACGAAGCAAGGACTGACTTACCCAAATCACAGGCTCTACTCTTTGTTGAAGACCACAGATTTTTTTTTTTTTTCAGCTACGCAGATGAACTTTAAGTCTTCTGGGACTCGAGTGAGAAGGTCGCTCAGCAGCAGCTGACATTTACGTTCGCTGAGCACAAGACAGACACATTTGCCAGAATCCCGTGCTACTACATTACCATGAGAATGCAGCAGCACTGCAAGATGCCAGGCCATAATGCACCTAAAGAAAGCGGCAACAAAAAGAAAGAGGCAAGGCTTTGCAACGTTTAGACTCTTTCTTTTGCCCTGATCGATCGAGCCTCGCCTTTGCGATGTTGTCAATTTTGGGATACTCAATATATACATTCACACTCTAAGTCGTCAATGCGAGTAAATAATTTTCGGTGCACGAACATTTGTTTTATTTCTATGCAACGCAATAGCAGATTGCAATAAGGAGCATTTTTTTTAATACAGGTGTAGTGATAATTTCTTCCAAACTCTTATGTTGTGCACACACTCTTTTTCTTAGGATGTCTCCTGTGCCGTTCTTAGTAGGCTGCGTTGATTTTTCAGTGCGATAACGACACTTAAGTGCATATCCCATGCACCCTAAGAAGTGATGGTGGCAATAGCGGGAAGACGTGCTCTGTGCTCCCCGTGAAGACGTTTTTCGCCCCAATGTAATCCTCACAGTCGTGAACTGTCCACCATGTATTCGTCATTAGAACCGAAAAAAATGGACTTTGGTACAACATTAAATGGTACCCACGTAATGCACACCCACAGAATGGTCTAGGTATACAAGTGGTTGCTCCTCTTTTAGAAGCAATCACGCGTTCTTGTTGAAGCTCAGCTTTGTTGGTAATCAAAAGCATGTCTGTCCGCCACGCTATTAGCGCCCGCTTCCGCACACCCCACATCCAGCTCGCCGATCTGGGTGCACCACGTACTGTCAGCGAACGCACGAAAACCAGAGCATTTAGATCGAGAGCCGCAACATACGACATTTCGGAAGAGATTTCAATCAAGTGTCTCAAACTACCCTGCATGCTTGGAGGGAAGAGTAATCTATTTTCGCTCCTTGGCAGAAAAAAACGCATATGCGTCATTTGTGTCATTAATTAAACTCACATTTCCCGCGAAGAGCCGGTTGTTAGAGTAATGCCTTTTGCGGTCTTCAAGTTGCGTCTTCTCGCCGACAGATATCCGGTGCCGTCATCGGTCCGACGGACGCGCCTCGTTGTCACTTTATCTGGTCGATCGCGTCTGGCGAGTGTCCCCACCTAAAGTGTTTGTATCTTACACCGTGCTCACGGGCCACTTGGTGCATGGAGCACGCGAGATGCTTTCGCGTACTCCCACACCTCGGGGACAACGGTTCAATGCACGTTCCCTATCAGGCCTGCGTTTCAAGGGGGTTGCGGAAATCCGATTTACAGTTCCTTGTAAGAACGCTTGAATTCCTGCTCGCTATATATTCCTCTCGCTCTCGGAGCACGCGAGATGCTTTCGCGTACTCCCACACCTCGGGGACACCGGTTCAATGCACGTTCGCTATCAGGCCTGCGTTTCAAGGGGGGTTGAGGAAATCCGATTTACAGTTTCTTGTAAGAACGCTTGAATTCCTGCTCGCTATATATTCCTCTCGCTCTCGGAGCACGCGAGATGCTTTCGCGTACTCCCACACCTCCGGGACACCGGTTCAATGCACGTTCCCTATCAGGCCTGCATTTCAAGGGGGTTGTGGAAATCCGATTTACAGTTTCTTGTAAGAACGCTTGAATTCCTACTCGCTATATATTCCTCTCGCTCTCGGAGCACGCGAGATGCTTTCGCGTACTCCCATACCTCGGGGACACCGGTTCAATGCACGTTCCCTATCAGGCCTGCGTTTCAAGGGGGGTTGTGGAAATCCGATTTACAGTTTCTTGTAAGAACACTTGAATTCCTGCTGGCTATATATTCATGTCGCTCTCGGAGCACGCGAGATGCTTTCGCGTACTCCGACACCTCGGTCACACGGGTTCAATGCACGTTCCCTATCAGGCCTGCGTTTCAAGGGTGTTGTGGAAATCCGATTTACACTTTCTTGTAAGAACGCTTGGATTCCTGCTCGCTATATATTCCTCTCGCTCTCGGAGCACGCGAGATGCTTTCGCGTACTCCCACACCTCCGGGACACCGGTTCAATGCACGTTCCCTATCAGGCCTGCGTTTCAAGGGTGTTGTGGAAATCCGATTTACAGTTCCTTGTAAGAACGCTTGAATTCCTGCTCGCTATATATTCCTCTCGCTCTCGGAGCACGCGAGATGCTTTCGCGTACTCCCACACCTCGGGGACAACGGTTCAATGCACGTTCCCTATCAGGCCTGCGTTTCAAGGGGGTTGTGGAAATCCGATTTACAGTTTCTTGTAAGAACGCTTGAATTCCTGCTGGCTATATATTCATGTCGCTCTCGGAGCACGCGAGATGCTTTCGCGTACTCCCATACCTCGGGGACACCGGTTCAATGCACGTTCCCTATCAGGCCTGCGTTTCAAGGGGGGTTGTGGAAATCCGATTTACAGTTTCTTGTAAGAACACTTGAATTCCTGCTGGCTATATATTCCTCTCGCTCTCGGAGCACGCGAGATGCTTTCGCGTACTCCCATACCTCGGGGACACCGGTTCAATGCACGTTCCCTATCAGGCCTGCGTTTCAAGGGGGGTTGTGGAAATCCGATTTACAGTTTCTTGTAAGAACACTTGAATTCCTGCTGGCTATATATTCATGTCGCTCTCGGAGCACGCGAGATGCTTTCGCGTACTCCCACACCTCGGGGACACCGGTTCAATGCACGTTCCCTATCAGGCCTGCGTTTCAAGGGTGTTGTGGAAATCCGATTTACACTTTCTTGTAAGAACGCTTGAATTCCTGCTCGCTATATATTCCTCTCGCTCTCGGAGCACGCGAGATGCTTTCGCGTACTCCCATACCTCGGGGACACCGGTTCAATGCACGTTCCCTATCAGGCCTGCGTTTCAAGGGTGTTGTGGAAATCCGATTTACACTTTCTTGTAAGAACGCTTGAATTCCTGCTCGCTATATATTCCTCTCGCTCTCGGAGCACGCGAGATGCTTTCGCGTGCTCCCATACCTCGGGGACACCGGTTCAATGCACGTTCCCTATCAGGCCTGCGTTTCAAGGGTGTTGTGGAAATCCGATTTACACTTTCTTGTAAGAACGCTTGAATTCCTGCTCGCTATATATTCCTCTCGCTCTCGGAGCACGCGAGATGCTTTCGCGTACTCCCACACCTCCGGGACACCGGTTCAATGCACGTTCCCTATCAGGCCTGCGTTTCAAGGGGGGTTGTGGAAATCCGATTTACAGTTTCTTGTAAGAACACTTGAATTCCTGCTGGCTATATATTCATGTCGCTCTCGGAGCACGGGAGATGCTTTCGCGTACTCCGACACCTCGGTCACACGGGTTCAATGCACGTTCCCTATCAGGCCTGCGTTTCAAGGGTGTTGTGGAAATCCGATTTACACTTTCTTGTAAGAACGCTTGGATTCCTGCTCGCTATATATTCCTCTCGCTCTCGGAGCACGCGAGATGCTTTCGCGTACTCCCCACACCTCCGGGACACCGGTTCAATGCACGTTCCCTATCAGGCCTGCGTTTCAAGGGGGGTTGTGGAAATCCGATTTACAGTTCCTTGTAAGAACGCTTGAATTCCTGCTCGCTATATATTCCTCTCGCTCTCGGAGCACGCGAGATGCGTTCGCGTACTCCCACACCTCGGGGACACCGGTTCAATGCACGTTCCCTATCAGGCCTGCGTTTCAAGGGGGTTTTGGAAATCCGATTTACACTTTCTTGTAAGAACGCTTGAATTCCTGCTCGCTATATATTCCTCTCGCTCTCGGAGCACGCGAGATGCTTTCGCGTACTCCCACACTTCGGGGACAACGGTTCAATGCACGTTCCCTATCAGGCCTGCGTTTCAAGGGGGGTTTTGGAAATCCGATTTACAGTTTCTTGTAAGAACGCTTGAATTCCTGCTCGCTATATATTCCTCTCGCTCCCTTTTTTCTATTTCTTTCTCACTTTGCAGTTGCCTCCGTAGATACTAAGGGTCGGCCTCTATCCTCGGCGTCGGTTTGAACCCCTTCTTCTCACCGAGCAGAGCAGATGGCCATCACACTAGCTATCCTTGATGCGCAAAGAGCTGATATTTACTCTGACTTAGATCCGCTGCTAGGGCTTTCGCTTCTGGTTCCGTATGCAAGGAAGTTTTCAGAACGCCCGCTCACAAGGAACTCACCAACCACGTTAGTACTTGCACTGTAAACGGAAATTAGCCCATATGGGCGTTTTTAGGAAGTGATATGCCCTTTTAACACCCAAGCCCAAGATACCAACTCCCTCGGAAGGGGGTAAAATGGGCTAAAACCGCTATTTTACCCTGATTATAAAAAAATCAGAAAATCTGGGAGTTGAACCGATGTAAATTGGGAGTAACCGAAAAAAAAATATTGACGCGGGGCAGAAGGGTGTATTCAAATACGCCCATTTGGTCAAGAACTAATAAGCAAACAGAATCTTTCCCAGCCTCAGCGTCAACTTCTCAAAAGTTTCTTCAACAGGCAAGTTTTAAATAACCCGCGCAGCGCCAACGCTCTTCTTTTTCGTTCGTGAGAAGCGCGCCTTTGGACTCCGGTGTATGCCGAACTACACCCACAGCGGAGGAACACGTCAGAATCTGGGTTTCAGAGCGCGGAAAGTGTGCGTCGTTCCTTTAGTTGAGGCAGCCATTTTGGGCACCTACTTGATTTCGGGGAGGGCACCTACTTGAAATGGCCATTTTTCGCTATATGTGCCATTGCGAAAAAAATTTTCGGGAGAGGGGGGGGGGGGCGTGCCCGGTGTGCCACCCCTGGCTACGCCACTGGTGCAGTGCGATTCATATGAAGTCGTCGGTGCTATCCACAATTTTGAAGCCGATGACACATTGTAGGTTATTCTGAATGAACTTGCTCGTTATCTTTTGGTGTGTGTGCGCGCTAGTGCAACTTAATCAGTTGTTGAAAGGCTCGCGGTGTAGTCAGCTTCAAGATGACGGAAACACTTGTTTCCTCGGTGACACTATGTGTTTTGTATTTTGGAAGCGCGTAATTTAATAGCTGTGTTTGAGCGGAGGTGAAAATCAGGAATGCGTAAAAACTATACCTGGGATCGTGTGACCGTACAGCCGCCCACTTTTTAACTTGAACGCGCGAACGTCGACCGCCCAGTCGATAATCGCCGTATAAGAAAGCACGGCGGCGAAATGAACGAGAATACGCGCGTGTGCCTGCCTGATGAACAGTCCTGTGCAGCTGCTTTCCACCAGGCTGTCCGGGAACAGCACTCTGGGACGCCGGGAATCGACGCTTATTTTGACTCAGTCTTGGATGCTCGCGCGTTTCGGTTCAAAAATGGGCGGCTCTGCATGCAAAGATAGCGCTGTGGGTAACGCATATGTGCAGTTCGATAGGCGAGGCCGCTGTGTGGTAATCGCAACTTCAGATCACCACAGACCTTGGATTGCTTTTTGTGTGGTGTTATTTTATGCTGTTAGCGCTCGGTGTTTCGTGCGACGGCGTGCAACACACGTCGAGAAAGTTATTGCAAGCAAAGCGAGCGTAGATAAGTTGCTGCAGCCTGCGACCACTCAGGATGCGTGCGGTTTTAATAATGTTCATCTCATTGAAATTACCTGTAAACGTCAAGATGTTTTTTGTCGCAATTTTCAACTTTATTTTGTTTTAACACGAAAGTGTTTTATGCCGGGGTCCACCACGACTCCTCTGACGTATTTCCGTCCCGCACATGACGTTGTAAAATATAAACTAACATATTGAGATCAAAGAAAAACTATAAGAAAAAAAATTGCCCCCCACCTCCCCGAAGGGAATCGTGAGGAAATGCGAAGGCATTTCGCGCGCGCTTCACTCCATTTATATATGGTGGTTGTGGTTCGAAGAAGGAAAAGGCGCCTAATTTCTGCAGCCTGGTCGGGAGCACGGCGCAGCGCCTGTTTTTTTTTTTTTTTTGCTTTTTTTTCTGTTTTTTTTTCTTCTTTTTTTTATTTTTTTAAATTTTTTTTCTTAACTTTCGTTTGTTCTTTTTTTTCTTTTTTTTATTTTCTAAAAATTTTTTTTTTCATATATAGCTCCACCGAGCTCCAGCGACGTGAGCGCCCTTACGCACCAGAGCGCGCTCCTCCTCTCCACTCACTATAACACCTGCCGAGGCCACCGCGGACAACGCCAACGCCGGATGCCTGACATAGCCCGACTAGAGTGTACTAGAACAGGGGAGTGCTCGGAACGGCCGCATCACCAATGTATAGAAAGTGAAGCCCTAAGAGGGTCAATCCGCTTGCGGCGCTGCGATCGGTAGTCTGCAATGTGTCGTCATTTTAAGAGTTGCGCGCGGCTCCACCAAAGTGGTGCAGAGGTAGAATACTCGCTTCCCACTCGAAAGGCCCGGGTTCGAATCGCAGCTGAAGATGTTGAGATTTTTTTCTTTAGTGTAACTTCTTATAGCTGTATTGTTTTCCCTTGTTTCTTAAATCTCGCTTCAATTGGTACGCATTGACACTTGAAATGTGAAGTAAAATGCAATAAATTTGACAGCGAACGTAATTATTTGCAGCGCCGCCGCACGGCATTCAACAAAGACCTAAAGTATGGCTCTGAGATCTTTGCGAATACGAGAAGTCCCGGAGGTCATACTTTACGTATTTGTTGAATGCCGTGCGGCGGCGCTGCAAATAATTACGCTCACCGTCAAATATCTTGTATTTTACTTGACATTTCAGTTACTTTCTGTGGCAATACGTAACGATTGCAGCTAGTTTTAAGAAACAAGACAAAACAATAGAGCTATAAGAAGTTACATAAAAAATGAAAACTCAGCCAACCCGGGTCTGTCGAGTGGGAAGCGGACATTCTACCTCGGCACCACTTTGGTGGAGCCGCGCGCAAGTCTTAAATCGACGACACATTGCAGACCACCGATCGCAGCGCCGCAGCGGATTGACCCTGTTAAGGCTTCACTTTTTGGAGCTCGGTCCGGGCACTCCCCTGTTCTAGTACACTCTAGCCCGACTAAGAAATGCATTCGCATTTAAAACTGGGGATGCGTTAAGCACGCAGCGATGGAGCGGTGTTTCCTACTGGAACATGCCAATTGCTGCTAATGTGCAATGAGAGACAGAAGACTCCGACTGGACACAGAGACTCGAAGACCGCCTTTAGTTAACGGGCACGCTGTGAATTTTTATTGTTCAACAACGCACAGGAGAAATCTCCCACCGGCACCACCTTGGAGGTCAAGATCCATTGCAATATATACGGGGTGGCCAGTGAACGGTTGGGCAGCGCGAGCAGTCGGTTTTTTCAACCAAGAAACTCGCTAGCAGACGCTGCCTGTGTCGGCGTCGCGAGCCGAGAGAGGGAGAGAGGGAGAAGGGGGGGGAGCGTAGGACAGGAGAGAGAGAGGGGGGCGCGCATGCGCAGTGGGAGTGTGGACGCTGCGGGCAGAGATGCCATTGCCTAAAGAAGAGAGGGGGGGAGCGTAGGAGAGGAGAGAGAGGTGGGACGCGCATGCGCAGTGGGAGTGTGGACGGCGCGGGCAGGGATGCCTACAGGAGGGAGGGGGGGAGCGTAGCAGGGGAGAGAGGAGGGGAGGCGCATGCGCAGTGAGGGTGTGGTTGCCGCGGGGAGGGATGCCTAGAGGAGAGAGAGGAAGAGAGAGGAAGAGAGGAGGTTTTTTATTTTTTATTTTTTTTGAAAGGGTTTGTGCATGGGCAGTAAGGGTGGTTACGCCGCACACCACCACCACCGGATTAAGCTTCGCCATAAGATTCTTCACATCTAACACCTGCCGGCGCGCACACCTCCTCAACCTACCCTCCTCTCCGCGGACAACGCCGCACAACGCCAACGCCGCACAACGCCGGATGCCTGACATAGCCCGACTATGACATGCATTCGCATTTAAAAAATCACAGCATATCCGCGGAGTGAATGATGATGAGTGGGCGAAGCTCCGGAGGTACATCATCAAAGACGTGATGGTGGTTGGTTGCATGTGGTCAAACGATATGCATGTGAGACCATATCGCGATGCCATGTGTTGTATGGCATCGCGATCGTCATCGTCATCAGCGTCATCGTTATGACGCATAGTGGGTACATTCCATGTGGGGTGCCGTGATGGCAGCGTCATCGTCATCACACAGGGAGATACTGCTGGTTACGCAGGTGGCTACTACGTTCTACAAACTACAAGGGACGCACGACCCACGGCAAAGACGTGATGGTGGTTGGTTGCATGTGGTCAAACGATGTGCAATGTGAGACCATATCGCGATGCCATGTGTTGTATGGCATCGCGATCGTCATCGTCATCACGCAGGTGGCTACTACAAACGTGGGACGCACGACCCACGGCATAAGGAGCTTCGCCCCTAAAAATCACAGCATATCCACGGAGTGAATGATGAGTGGGCGAAGCTCTGGAGGTTCATCGGTAAACCGTGAATCTTCCGTTAATTTTCGTCCAGTACATCATCAAAGACGTGACAAACACTGTGTGTATATATACAAAATATTTTATTTATTCGTAAATGGTAGCTAGACGTGGCTTCCGGTGCCCCTTCTTATAAGGGCTTTATGGTCGGTGAAGTGGAGGGATAGGGGTTCTTATATGGCTCCGCAGAGGATTCCTAGAGGGGAGAGAGCTGGGGGTGAGCGTAGAGGAGAGAGAGGAGGAGAGGACGCACATCCGCTGTGGAACGCGGACGCCGCTTCGTAGAGTAGATGATTCCTAGAGGAGAGAAAGGGGGTGAGCGTAGGAGAGGAGAGAGAGGGAACGCGCATGCCGCTCCGTAGAGTAGGGAATTCCTAGAGGAGAGAAAGGGGGTGAGCGTTGGAGAGGAGAGAGAGGTGGAGGGGACGCGCATGCTCTGGAGGGGAGTAGGACGCGGTTAGGAGGGATGGACTAAGCCCCCCGCAGAGCACATCCAAGCAAGATCAAGGAATGGAGCCAACCTGGGCGACAGACACCACCTGCCTAGCCATTGCTAAGCTGCACCTCTATGCTCTCGGCCATGACTCTAGGGACTGTAGTGGTGGTGGACGGCCTTATTGTACTACAGTGCTCTGCTTGACATAGATGGCCACACCGCCTGCGGGACGCTCTGCTTCCTCGGTGCACACGATGGGAACTAGAGGTGGTCTGGAACGCGCTTATTCTTCATGGTCATGCCCCGACGGACATAAATAAAGTTTTTCCATACCATCAGCGTCATCATTATCACGAGATACTGCCGGTTACGCCTGACGCAGGACAAGGTTAGACTAAGAGGAGCTTCGCCCCTAAAAGTTTCGTCACCGGGCATCGAACCTACGACCTCCCGCTCCGCTGCGCGCGGCGCGAAACCACTCGGCCCCGGGAGCGTACGTACCTCAGCTTGCTAACGGCAAGCTATTTATATACACCATATACAGTTGGCGGTCCTCAGAGCTCGTCGACTTGAGCGCGTTTTCGTCATCACTAGCGAGACTGCGCGAAGGTGGCACGGAGTGCGCGCTCTAAAGGTCGTCGAGCCTCTCGCGGCGATGAGCGCGCGCCTCCGCGGGGTGTGGTCGCTCGTGCGCGCGCGCTTATCTCCTGATCGGGGCATTGGGGCGCTTTGTACGTCGTGCTTCCACCGCAAGTTTGCTTTAAGTTACAGTGGTTAAAGAGTGCACGAAGGTCGCTTCGCTCGCCGCTGCGGCCGCGTTTACGACAGGAGCGCGCTGCTCACACGAAGTAACCATTGTGGCAGTTGTTCGCGCTCATCTTGTGTATACTTGTGCGTTCGTTTCGTGCGTCTTTCTTTGTGTTAGACCAGCGCGCTTTAAGTGTCGAGCTGTGACAGTCCGCGCTCGTCCCGTGTATGCTCATTTCGTGCGTCCTTTCTGCTTGAGGTGCGCGCTACGTGTTTCGAGCTGCTTGCCGCTCTTCGCGTCACATTACAATTTGTTGCTGTAGCATTGATTTCTTCGCCCCTGTGGCGAAACAATACACAATAAACGCTCAATGTGTTCTGTGAATACACGGTTCACTTTCGTGTTATACCGATTGCTTTGACAAAAGGATCAGTCATGTTTTTTTTCTCAAAGCAATGCGATGAGAGTAGGTGTTACTTAGCTGCGATTTTAAACTTGCGTTTAGGAGCATAGCGGTCGAAAGGTAGGGAGGTCGCCTCGTCTGTTTGCAATTTACGTCTGCGCGCATGGTGGTACAACGATCAAAGTAGCACGAATCAGGGATTCTTTGTTGCATGCAATGGCTGCATGGTGCATGTCGCCTACTAAGCCATCACTGTGCTGCCGGGTCCCATGCTGCTTCTTGTGCAGGCAGGGCACGTTTGAGACGCATTGCAAGTTGTACCAAACCGGCAAAGCGTTCAAAAACATCTTTATAAATCCGTGAGCTCAGTGTAGCAGCCTAGGCAGCGCAATAAGCACTTGCAGTTGAATATTGCATGTTCTGTGTTTTTTACAGTCACAATTCGTAATTTTAGTCGTCTGTTTCACAATTACATTCATTTTTACAGGTTGGCATGCAACTAAATCACTGCTTCAAATATAAATGGCTCTGAACAACAGCATCTTTGAGAAAGGAGATGCATATTAATAGCCAGACATGAGTTGGCTTACGGCTGGTCCCTTTTGTGGCAACTTATTCATTAGTTGGTAAGTGCCTAATGACGCTTCTTTTCATTTTTATCAAGCTGTGGCCAGTTCTTGTCGCTAACTCATGGGTCACTCTGACTACTTTTTATGTGTGCAGCAGCAAGAAAAAAACTGTGGCAGCTCAACAGGATCTATTTCTGTATAAGTCCTGCGTACTGCTGTGTCTCATTAAAGTACAAAAACAAAATTTCGTGCACAGCTCATGCTTATAGGTGTGTGCACCACCAATAAAAAAAATGCGGTGAAAGTGTTTACAAGTTATATTGTGCAATGTTTCGCCAGTAATGATATTATTGCAGAAGTGTGCTGTCTTCGAGATAGTGTTGCATGATTAAAGGCATTAAGCTAAGAAGTGAACATCGCGAGTGCTTTGATTGGCCCATTCACGACTCTGCTTTTTCGAATAAATATTGTAGGCACCGACCCTGGACAGCTTATAGGCGGCTTGAATTCACTGTATCATGTGGGGAAGAAGCCGAAGAGTTGGTAAATTAGTCTGCAGTGGTGCCTGCTAAGTTGCTACTTCTTGCTTGATGTTCTCAACTCTGTTGTGTTTCGATTATGTTATGATTAACTCACTACATATATTTTTATGTTGTTTCAACACATGTTCAGCTTTGTAGGATTCAATTTATTGTTGAAACTCTTATTCAGCATGCTTTCAAGGATATAGGCACTTGGTAACAAAAGTGTTCAGCTTTGAGGTGGAGCTAGTTTAGGCCCATTTTGAATAGAGCTCAATAGCATTAAGACAAACAACCAATATATAAATACAACATGAAGCATTAGCAAGTACGCTAAAAGTCCATTGCACTTAATTTGTGTATGAAGTGTAGCCTATTGCCACCATATACTGTGACAGTACAATGGTTAGCATTTAATGTGGCAAAACTATTTGGTGTTTCGAACAACTCTAAAATTTTCAGATTTTCATCATTGGCACTCTGAAATTTTCTATACGCGATGCGCAGCGGTTACAGGGGCGCCACTGAAAGCCGCGTAGCGGCGGCCGTCGGAAACGCGCGCGGGTCGCGTAGCAGACGCCTCCTTTCAATGCAAGCATGACGGAGGTGCGCGCGTGCGATTTGCCACTTGTGCGCGTCCCAAACGATTACTTTTGCGGTGATAGTGTGCGCAAAGGAGCCGCAGTGTATAATAGTGAACCAACGCGTGAACCAACGTTTTTTCTCGACAGAGTAGCTTCGTTTACGTGTCATGTGTTTATATAGTAGATTTTGAGAGAGCGCTGTCGCACCGGCGCATGGATTTCACGGGTGCGGCCACGCGAAGGGTCAGCGTTGGTAAAACTTTGAAACCAGCACGATAAACTTGTGAAAAAATATCTCGGCAGCTTGCACTAGTGACGCGAGACTGAGTCACTGCGGAGCTGGTGGTCACCTAGCTTGTTATACCAGCTTGGTAACGTATTTGCTAGGTTTTTTGCAAGCTATTACCAAGTGTTGAAAAAATGGCGTTAGGTTCTACGTGATAATACGTGGTTTTGGCGGGAACATGGCACGTGAGTAGATACGCTAGTTACGTGATTCTTGCGAGAACGTTTCACGTGATTAGTTACGTGACTTTCACGCGATTAGTTACGAACTAACATATACTCACCAATTACATGCTAAAGAAAACATAGCAACCAGTAGCTAGCACCACCAGCAAGAATAAAGAAAAGAAAACACGTCAGTTTCGTAATTGGCTCCACTCAGGCGTGCGCAGGGTTCCCCATCAAGGGGGGGGGGGAGGGGGGGGGGGGGGGCAAAGGATCATCGCAGCGCCCCAGGCCCCACCAAGTCAATGCATGGGGCAGATTTTGCGCCCCCCCCCCTTCCCGTGCGCACGCCTATGGCCCCACTCATAACACAGCTTCTGTAAAGCGAATGAGCATTAGTGGGGTACATCAAGGGTTTCCTATTAGCATGAAGTCATGTTACGAGGCATTCAAAAGGAGGTTGAATCGGTTGAATGTCCTGTCAAAAGCCTTCAATGCGCACAGGTGTCAAGTTTTACAGCCAATATGCATATAGTTGAGGTGAGCGCACAGCGAACATTCTGCACTGGTGATCACATTCCAGTGCCATCAATAGGTAGAATGCAGCCGATTTCGGGCAGCATACGTGTGATTTCAGGGCGCTTTTGTAAAGGAGCCGTCACCTGCCCCCCCATTCTCTGGCATTGCGCTTCGCGCCATTCGTTTTTCAAGAGAGCCTAGGCATCGCGTCTTATCAGTAATAACAACCTCATGTGTATTGTAGTGTCTACAATGCAGGCGAGGCGACCAAGTGTAAACGTAGCAGCGTTCGCTGAAGACGTAGCGACATAAATGGAGAAATAAAAACATGGTAACCGTTCTAACACTGCCGTAAACAAAGCGCGATTGCGTACCTTTTTCGGACAGCCGCAATCAACCACCGCCGTCGCTATCGCTCATGAAATAGCACCGGAAACCTGTAGAAGTGCGTTCCTGGCGATTTTTCGTATGCGTTTGAGCAGCCGACAACGCAGCAGTTATTTTTCGGCATCGCTGAAGCCCGACAGAGTCGTCAAATCACGATAAAAACACATCCATCCGTGCACTCGCGTACACACTCGCGGGAAGACTGCTCGCCCGGACCCGCGAGCGCTTCCGAGCCGTGGCGGCAGATGGCGTCGTCGGCGCTTTGCGCATCGCCTATACGTCCCCTAAGACACAGCCTGAGCAAAATGTTTACAGCATATCTGTGTGGTGAAAAAATATTAGAACCAGGTGACTGTTATAGTATGCTAACAGTGGATGTAAAAACAGTTGTCGGCATCTATTGTGCACGGTGTATGTGTATGGATACTGTATGTACACCTGAAAGCCATTGAAGACTTCACACATCCTTGTGATTGGGAATAGGTTTTCCTGTACATAAGTCCAACCTAGACTTTTGTCACGTGTCACAGTATGTAAGGAATAAGGAAGCTCATATAAAAATGTTCTTAATATGAAATAGTTAACCTATTCACTCTTATAAAGCATAGCCGAATGCGTCCTAGCATGAGTAAAGAGAAGAGGAATAGTGATTATTGATAAGGAAAGCGAAGTGCATGTTAGGGTCGCGGTGCAAGCTTTTGTGTGACACTTTATTACCATGCATATGGTGATGTTCAAAGCTGCACATGGCCCTATTGGATGTCACAATTTTGTATGTATAAAAACAAGTTGTTCTGGTCAATAAATTAGTTGCCCTTTTTGCTCCAGAACAGTCGCCGCTAGTGTGACTCAGTTAATGGGACCCATGTGACCAGGCCTGCTGGACAATACCCACAAGGATGCGGCGGCTTCACAAGGTCACCAGATGTGCTGCAATCAGAACGCCATCTAGGAACCGGAAAATTAAGCAGGCAACGTCTTTGTTTCTCTCGCGAAGTCATGTCCCAGTTTCCAGATTAGATTAATTCGACTCTAAAGCCCAGAACATTGCATCCTATGTCGAGCGTTTCGAGCGTCAGGGAAATGACATAACTGAATAGAAGAAAGTGTCCCTATGCTTAAGAATGAAGGAAGGAATTGTTAATTTAAGGGCTTGTTTTCATTGTTAGACACAATATTATTGAGAAATGACGGATAGTAATGCCAAGGAAAGGATTAGATGCATTAAGAGTAATTGTAGTTTAAATTTGAAGGACGAAAACTGGATGAAAAAATAACTTGCCACTGGCAGGGACCGAACCTACGACCTTCGAATTGAAAGGTATGCCCGAAGGTAGGACATGTACAAGACATGTGCCAAATAAGCAGATATGAAGGCTAAATGCATGAAGTAATAAAATCACTGGAGGAGGTGAATGCACTCCCCCAAGTCGACACATCAGTGAAAACGGTTATGGGGTGACTGTTAATGGGAAGTGCTGTGACTCGTAAATACTCGTGATGCATAATGTGGCGACCCATTGCAAGGATGACCCCGTCACATGGGGCCACAGTGGCAGTTGTACCTGGAAGGGTGTACAAAGTAAAGTCGAGCTCGGATTGTTTTAAGGACGCACACAGGCAAGAAAATGGATGTTTTAGGGCAATGCATTGTAAATACGACCGGTAAAGCGCAGCATGCTGTTTTGTCTATTGCTGTCAACGAACGTGAGTGCAAGTTACCTTTGCTACTGGGAAAAAGGTGGCTTAATAATCTTTGGTTGAATTAAAGAATTGCTTTCGCAGGGCATCAAGGACAGAGTAGGTAATCTGCATGTGAAGTTTTCAAACGTCTTCTCTGAAATGCTTGGTGCTATCGAAAACTTGAAAACACAAAAGCTTGTGCCACGATAGTTAGCACAGTGATCTCTCTAGTTCATATGGATCTATAGTGTCAATTAGCTCATGAGGGAGTATAGATCAATGGTTGCATGTGAGTTCATGTTTACCTTTTCATCTTCCATACCTCTGTGCTACGGAAAAATATCTTGGATTTGTATTTATATGCAGAAATGCCCTTCTACTTGATTGCCAAGCTACATGTTTTTGCCGCGTGAGTAAGGAGGATGCGAACAGGCAATGAAGGTAGCAAAAACGAAATGAATTCAGGTGGTGTAGATGTTGAACAAAAGGAATGTTAATAGGATGAAAGACAGCTCACTGCCATTAACTCTTGCAGGCTTCTTCCATGGACTTCATGCATGTGCTGCTCTACCTATTCAGTCATAAGTATGTCCTGCGAGTATTAGTACTTGTGGCAGAGGTGGCATACGCTTCAAACTGCACCATCTATGTGCCGTTAAGACCAGCATTCTCTGGTATTATTGAACAGCTTGAGGACTGCGAATGTGCACACTGCCACCATGGCCATCAGTGGCACACTCAAAGTGACACATGAGATTATCTAGTTCTGCTAAATTTCAAACCTCTTTGTTTTTTATTGTGGATACCATTAGTAAAAAGCATTACACATTCGTGTGTGAAATGTTTGCTGGCCCACATCACAATGAGTTTTAAAATTTTTTTTACCAGAAGATGCTGTTGTGCCAGTGATGCATAATGTGGCGACCCATTGCAAGGATGACCCTGGCAACTCGATTACACAGGTGAGTAAAGAAGTGTGTGAGTTCAATATTTTTCTAGGAGATTGTTGCTATGAAACATGCAACAAAAAAAGATCATTCTAACAAGTGGCAAACACTAGCTGTTAACTGTAGCCATAAAATAAAAAAAATCACTTTAACAGTTGCCGTTAACTCGAGGCATGCCGCAATTCATAAATTAAGAAAAGTATAGCGCATTGCAACCTCGAGCAGTGCATCCGAAAAAGAATGCTAGACATCATAATAAAAGCCATGAGGATATTGTCACGTTATAATGTGGCAGAAACCTGCAACTGGGGGTGAGCAGAACGTCAGGCTGGTCCGATCACTGGCAAAGCGAACTCATCGTCCTTTGTCGCGAGCCTATCTTCATGGCGTTTTTCTATAGCGGCACATGCAATTCGGCCAACAACGATACCGCATAATGCAAGCTATTATGCTCGTGGCATTACCCTCCCCCCTCACAGAGCATCGTCCCGATGCGGGTGCATGATTACGGGAGAAAACACACACACATAAGGTCACATGATGGAACGGTGACGTAGTGTTCACAAGGTCACGCATAGGTTTAACAAATAGTCAACGTTGGTAGAATGGTTTCATCCTGGAAACGTGGACGATGTCTGGCTGCTGTGAACGACGTGATCGACGAGCTGTATCTTCGGGAATAATTTCGTAGTTCACTTCGCTGAGGCGCCGGAGAACTCTGTAGGGACCAAAGTAGCGGTGCAATAACTTTTCCGAACGACCCCGTTGGCGAATGGGGGTCCACAGCCATACTTGATCGCCGGGTTGGTAAATAACCTCGCGATGACGAGCATTGTACCGCTGGGGGGTCGATGCATTGCTGGTTATTACTTCTTTCGAGTGCGAGCTTGGGAGCTGCGTCCGCGAGTCGGATGAATTCGTTCGTGTTGACACTAACGTCGCACCTGTCGGGTAGGAGCATGACATCCAGCATAGTGGTTGCCTCCCTGCCGTGAAGCAACCGGAATGGTGTGAAGCCAGTAGTTTCTTGAACAGCAGCGTTGTAAGCGAACGTGATGTATGACAGAATGTCGTCCCAGATCTTCTGGTCTCTATCAACGTACATGGAAAGCATGTCGGTGATCGTATTGTTTAGTCTCTCTGTAAGCCCGTTGCTTTGTGGGTGGTATGCAGTAGTTTTCTGATGGGCGGTTCCACTTAGCTGCACGGCATCCTCCATCATCTGGGCGGTAAAAGCTGTTCCGCGGTCAGTTATTCCAACTTCTGGCGCTCCGTGGCGGAGAACGATGTTGTTCATGAAAAAGTGGGCAATCTCACTGGCGGTGCCTCGTGGTAAAGCTTTCGTTTCACAGTATAGTGTCATGTAATCAGTGGCGATGACGATCCAGCGGTTGCCATCGTGAGACTTGGGGAAAGGTCCGAGCAAGTCCATACCAATCTGTTGGAATGGTTGTGTTGGTGGAACAATGGGCCTTAGAAAACCGGCTGGGCGCTGACGTGGTGCTTTACCGCGCTGGCATTGACGACACGTTTTTACGTAACGCTTCACGTCCTGTGTGAGCCTTGGCCAGTAGTAGTGCTGGCGAATCCGGGCCAAGATGCGCGTGAATCCCAAGTGGCCGGACGAAGGCTCATCGTAGCAGGCCGATAAAATATCCGCACGTAGCGTGGATGGAACGACGAGCAGGTGTTCAGTCGCGTATGGGTTGAAGTTCTTATAAAGAACATTGCTGCGAAGACAAAAGGATGATCGCGAACGCGCGAATGCCCGTGGAGGCTGCGAATTGCCGCCTTCAAGATATTCGATGAATTGTCGAAGCTCGGAATCGTTCCTCTGTTGTTGCGCCAAGTCAGATGCACTGATAGTGCAAAGAAAGCGACCGTCGATGTCGTCGTCAGTTGACGTCGTTGTAAGTGGAGCGCGCGAAAGACAATCCGCATCTGTGTGCTTCCGGCCAGACTTGTAAACGATTGTTACGTCGAATTCTTGAAGGCGTAAGCTCCACCTGGCCAGAGATTCGCCCGCCAGCAGAGCGCATGATGATCTGTAACAACCCTGAACGGGCGGCCATAGAGGTACGGTCGGAACTTTGCTATCGCCCAGACAACAGCTAGACATTCCTTCTCCGTGGTCGAGTAATTCGCCTCCGCAGAAGATAATATCCGGCTAACATAAGCAATAGCACGTTCGACGCCGTCTTGCCATTGGACGAGGACTGCGCCAAGGCCGATGTTACTTGCGTCGGTGTGCAATTGAGTGGCGGCATCTTCATCAAAATGTCCGAGTGAGGGCTGAGTCTGGAGGCACTGCTGAAGTTCGGAGAAAGCGTCTCTTGCTCGGGGCCCCACACAAATGGAACATCTTTCGTCAGACGGGTCAGTGGCTCAGCTATGTTTGAAAACTTTTGCACAAAACGCCTGTAGTATGCGCAGAGGCCCAAGAATCGACGCACATCACGTTTGTTGGCAGGTGGCGCAAATGCAGCAACAGCCAATGTCTTTTCTGGGTCCGGACGAATACCATCGTGGCTGGCAAGGTGGTGGAGGAACTTCAGTTCGTCGTAACCAAAATGGCACTTCTCTGGTTTTAATGATAGGCCTGCCGCACGAATTGCAACAAAGACAGACTCAAGTCACTCCAAATGCTGTTCGAACGTTGGTGAAAATACAATGACGTCATCCAAATAAACAAGACATGATTCCCACTTAAGGCCTGACAGCACTGTATCCATAATTCTTTGGAACGTCGCGGGAGCAGAGCACAGACCGAATGGCAGTACTTTAAATTCGTACAGGCCATCAGGGGTTATGAATGCTGTTTTTTCGCGGTCGCGCTCATCGACTTCGATCTGCCAGTAGCCGCTACGTCAATCCATTGAGGAGAAATATCGGGCATGTCGAAGGCGGTCTAGTGAGTCGTCAATGCGTGGAAGAGGGTAGACGTCTTTCTTAGTCACTTTGTTGAGTTTGCGGTAATCCACGCAAAATCGAAGAGTGCCGTCCTTCTTTTTTACGAGGACGACGGGGGAAGCCCATGGGCTGGTCGAACGGTTGAATTACATCATCGTCGAGCATCTCCTTTCACCTGTGAGCGTATCGCCTCTTGTTCCTTTTGCGACACTCGGTAGGCGTGCTGACGGACCGGCCGTTCAGTTGCGTCCGTTTTAATGCGGTGCTTCACGGTCGGTGTTCGCTTTATTTTTGAAGTTGATGTGAAACAGTCGCTGAAGATACGTAAAATACTGCGTATTCGCTCCTTCTGCGCAGACGAAAGCTTCGGATTGACGTCAACACTATTAGCCACCGCGGGGTCACCTTGTACGGCTGCGGAAATCGGAGCAATCGTTAAACATGCTTCCTTGCCAATGGTCTCGAAGTGAGCGATCGCCGTTCGCTTTGTCAAATGCTGGTATTCGCCGCTGAAATTCATGCCCAGGAGCTCAGTCATCCCGTGCTTCAACTGGATTATGCCGCGAGCGACGCAGATTCGCGCAACACGAAGAAGCGATGAACATTGACTCACGGATTTGCAGTCTGGCAGTGCATCTCCCGATCGGCGTCAAGAGGTGACCTCCTGCTGAACGGAGGTTCGGTCCATGCCCCCAAGGAGTGATCACCTTCCTCAATTCAGCGACAAGTTCAGCGCTGATAACAGAGTAGTCGGCGCCAGTGTCCACCAGAGCAATTACCCGGTGATTGTCGATAAGAATAGAAATGTCGGCAGAAACGCGTTCGTCGTCGGTGAGAGATGTCGGTGAAAAGGAACCGTCAAAGGTCGGCGGACTGGTCGGGGGAGGTTGTTTTATCGATCGCTCAGCAGCGGCCCCACCCCCGGAGGTCGTTGTTCCTAGTTTCCCCGGAGTGGGCTTGGGGACCTAGGCGATCGTCCCGCAATGACATCGGCGAATGAGTGATGACCCGGTGATGGGGAACGTTGGGCAGATGGAGAGCGAGACTGGTGTCGCTGATGGTTCGAGGACTGAATACTTTCCAGGTACTCTGCGATAGTGCGGGGCCGTTCACCGTCACGAGGTCGACGGGCATCTGGCCGAAAACCAGGAAGACCCATGCGTCGGTACGAACAGTGGCGGTACAGGTGACCTGGCTCACCACAGTGGTAGCAAAGGGGCTGATTGTCAGGAGCGCGCCACACACTACACTTCCGCACATTAACTCGCGGGTTCTCGTAATGCGAAGGTACCGAGAAGTACTGCGTCGCCGGCAGCGTGCACGGTCGGGGGGGAATGGCTGACCGCAGGCGCAGGTGTGCGTACAGCTTCTGCGTACGTGAGAAGAGGAGTTTCGGCTGGCGGCGTCACCAACGGTTGTACCAGCTGCCGTACCTCTTGGCGAACGACGTCAGTTAGGGCAGCTACTTAAGGCAGCTACTTAGGGCTGGGGAGACACCGCGTGAAGTTTTTGCAGCTCCTCGCGTACAATGCCGTGAGATCTCTGACGCTCGTGACGTCGAGTGTTGCCGCGTATGATGACAGGCAGGCGAGGCTGTTCGGCCGCTCATACTGCGAAGACCGCTGCCTTAGCATTCGCTCCATCGTTGTAGCTTCACGGAGGAATTCCGCTACGGTACCAGGTGGGTTGGGCACGAGCCCTTCAAATAGCTGCTCTTTTACGCCCCGCATAAGGAAGCGCACCTTCATCTCTTCCGCCATTGCGGGGTCAGCCCGTCCGGAACAGCTGAGACATCTACTCAACGAACATCGCAACGCTTTCGTTCGGTCTTTGATTCCTTGTGTTGAGAAGGCGCTCTGCTTGTTCTTTTCGGTCAGGACTTCCGTACGTGTTCCGCAGCTGAGTACAAAACTCCGGCCAGGTTGTTAAGGCGGCCTCATGGTGCTCATTCCAAATGCGCGCCGAGTCCTCGAGGTAGAAGTAGACATACCCGAGCTTCCGACGGTCGTCCCATTCGTTGACGACGGCGACTCGCTCGTATTGGTCCAGCCAGTCTTCAACGTCCTCGAAAGCGTCGCCATGGAACGGCTGTGGAGTTAGACGGGCGTTGAAAAGCCATGGAGCAGGCGGTGTAGCGGTCTGCGGAGTCTGGGTTGCCGTTGTTGCGCTGGCCATGTTTCTGGAGCGTTCTGGGAGAGGGCCGAAATGAGGCGATAGGCCTAATTGCCGCCGACTGCGCCTGAAGGTCACCTGGGTCTTCCAAGGCGTCGCTACTTATCTCGGGATCTTCGTGTTGGTCGCAGTACATAGGATGCTACCCAGCACCTCCACCAGAAAATGTTACGTTATAATGTGACAGAAACCTGCAACTGGGGGGTCAGCAGAACGTCAGGCTGGTCCGATCACTGGCAAAGCGAACTCATCGTCCTTTGTCGCGAGCCTATCTTCATCGTCTTTTTCTCTAGCGCCACATACAATTCTGCCAGCAACGATACCGCATAATACAAGCTATTATGCTCGTGGCAATATGATATTGTCGATATGATAGACCACATACTTATCTACTCTAATGAAACTTCTGTTGGGCCTATTTGGTACATAGCTTTTAATACTGTGACTTCAGTGCAAACCAGTATGGACCACAATAATGGATGAGACAAGCACTGGCACTAACTCACTACTGCTTTGTTCTTGAAACAATGCATATAGGTGGCACAACCACATTACATGCGATTACCTTGCATGTGCATGCGTGACAAGACGTTTTGCATTGGTTACAACCATAGGTCGGCTAAAATTTAGAACTCACTCAGACTCACTCAAGAAATATATTTTGAGCATTGGCCTCGTTCGGACTCACTCACCAAAATTTTCCAGGAACCGGGACTCACTCGGGCTCGCACTCACGAAAATTTTTTTTAAACCGGACTCACTTGGACTCAAACACACCAAAATATTACGCACCTGGACTGAATCAGACTCCCGGGCCCGATATGAGTCTGCGTGAGTTGACTCATGAGGGAGTTCGCCGACCTATGGTTACATCACAGCATTAACGAAGACGCACTCATAAATTCTAATTCGGAGAGGTAGAAAGGTATACAGGTATCACTGATACAAACGTCTCCCTTATTCTCGATTCCCTTCAAGACAAGCCGCGTGTGTTTGTTCTTGCTTCTGCTAAGAATCTACGTCCCAAGAAATTGCAGCGCACAGCTGCAGCATTAGTTAGGATGAGCAATAAGATGTGCTTCTTTGTCAACACTATTATTTACTTTTTGTGCATGTTCCCTGTGTCTTTTATTTATGCCGGTCCTAGTTTGTCTGACGTAAGTCCTGCCATGAGAACTGGTATATAATATACACATTTGCTGCATAGGACATAGGAGACACTGTGCTTGATTTGGCATCCATACCTGCTACCATCGCTTGTGTGGCAGCACAGCTGAGCAAGCTTGTAAAAAATGTCCAGGGGATTTCGCACCTGCTGGCAACTCTCTTGATTTGATGTGTCACATTATAGTGATAAGGCACCACAACTGGCCTGAAAGGTTCATGCTCACACGTTACCCTATTACTGGCTTTTCTTTTTTGAATCGGCTTCAGAAACAGCTGTTAGCAGCGAGGTAACGTTGCCTGCAGCCAGAACGTGGTGTAGTACCTAAATGCCAAAGCTCTCCTGCGTTTTAGGCTCACATGAATATTTGAAATCAAATTCCATACATGACACAGTTCCTCTATTCACAACTTTCCATTGGGCCGACATGACACAAGCTGTTCGCATAGGTTGACTTCTTGCCTTGTTGATGATGTTTAGCACAGACTTATCACGACGGGACAAGACACAGGCACTTGTCTGCGTGTGAGGTGCAAAGTGTCCCTCTTCTCCCGTCTTAAGTCTGCACTGAACATCATGAATAGGGCCAAAAGTCGGCCCATTTAAAAGTTGTGAAAAGAGGAACTGTGTCGTCTTGTATGGAATCGGCTTTCAAAAGTTTGTGTGAGCATAAAATGCAGTAGAGCTTTGGCATTCAGGTAATGCATCATGTTTTGGCTGCGGGCCATGCTATGTCGCCCTGATTCAAAAAGGACAATCAAGAGTGCGACGATGTTAGGCCAGTGTGGCGCGTTACCTTCATGCTGTCACACGTCAACTCAAGAGAGTTATTTGGAGGCATGATATACCCTTGGCTTTTTCTGCATTAAGCAAGCTTGCTAAGCAGTGCTACCACACATGCAGTGGGGTGGTACCAGACACTAGTCAAGCATGGTGTCTGCTATATCCCATGCAGCACCTGTGTGGTGCATGCCAAACCTGTCTTGTGGCAAGACCAACATTGGACAAACTGGGCGCTGCATAATTGAGCAACTTAAGGAAGAAGGGCAAAACATACACAATAATGTTGAAAAGGGAGCACATCTTGTTGCTCATCTGAACTTCTGTTACAGCTGTACCCCACGATTTCGTGAGACATTGATTCTTGGCAGAATAAATACGTCTGTTGCACTGAAGCTTGCCACATCAAGCAAAAATGTAAGCATTGTATCATTGAGTGTTATATTTTTGTACCCCTTTGAATTTCAATTCATGCATTCACATCTTCCTCAATTATCTGTTTTTACGTATGCAATATGCTTTGTTGCACATGCATGGTTATCTGGCTGTTGCATTTATACGTGTTGCAAGAATACAGCAGTTAGTCAGCGCCAGTGCTTCTCTCTTATTATTTGCGGTCTGCCTGGCTTGTCCTCAAGACTTCTCCTTAAAAAGGATCTCCTTTAGTGGCAGACAATTACAAATATATACACAGGGTGTGTATAAAAAGTATCGGAAAGAATTTTTTTCTGGCGTGTCTACATCCCAGCGCACTCAAAACGCACTTGCACTGTAGTGGCAGATGTAACCTTCCAGACACGCCAAATTCCAGTCGCCTGTGAGCGTTTTGTCAGACTAGATCAACTTTTTAGTGGACTCCTGTTGAGTGACTGTGGTAGTGCATTATGTAGTCAACAGTTGAGCAACAATAAGATTGAACATCAGCTTTTGTGTTCACGTGATAATACCTGACCACCTGATTATCAACGAAATCTCGACGATTCCCCAATTCCCTTACTGCACTGACTTGGCACCAGCTGACTATTTCCTATTTCTCAAAGTGAAATCTGCCAGCAAACGGCACTACCATAGGACCTTAGTGCCCTTAAAGACCTTCCGAAATCCGCCTACCGAGGGGCATTTGAGTCGTGAAAAAGCCATTGGCAAAAGTGTGTTGGTGCTCAATACTTCAAAGACTATTGAGGTAGCATAGCAATATCTTTAGTAAATCTATTTTGACGAAACTTTTTGTTATATACAAAGTGCTGATTAGGGTAGGCTCGTATTTCTAGGGAAAGAATACAAACACACAAAAGTACAGGGTACAAGAAATATATTTGACTATAGTAGGCTTATGCAGAAGTATCCTATTCCTGTGTCAGTTAATCAAAAGAGTGGTCTTGCAGTTTTTCTGCTCCGCTAGCTAAATATTTATAAATACCACATAAAGTGGACGAGAGGACAACTGCTGCCATATTTCAATTGGTAAGAGCATAGGCAGTGTAATCTGAAGGTTGCAGGTTTAGTCCCTGCGGGCGGCGAGTTGTCTCTTCGTTCACTTTACGTTCTTGACATCTACATCACAATTACTACCATACAATAGAAACAGTACTATTAACATTCCCCGTCCATTCATCTGCTTCAATAACTGCTGGTTTTCATAAGGTTATGCCCCAAAGTGTGGATGTGGGGCATACCAGCAGATATTTTATTCTTAACAAAGTCATGTTCAGATTTACTATTATTGCATCTGCCTCCACTTGTGATTATGACATGCCATGTGATGATTGGAACTAAGAGACAAGAAAGCCAAGGAAAGGGCTATGGGGGATGTTATTTCTAGTAATTATGATATAAATGTGAAGAAAGTAAAGTGCAGGAAAAGATAACTTGCCACTGGCTGGGACTGAACCTGCGATCTTCTAACAACACTTCCGAATGCTCACCAACTGAACTACAGCAGCAGTCATCCCCCGTCCACTTTATCGGTCATATATATGCACATAGGTTCGGAAAAAAAAGGAAAAGATTGGAACTCACTCAGACTCACTCAAGGAGTACATTTTGCTCTGAGCGCTCACTGGGACTCGGACTCATAAATGTTTTCTCAACTGGACTCACTCAGACTCGCACTCACAGCTTAACCTGAGTCTGAGTCGGCCTGAATTAGTGGAGTCATGAGTCCGCTGGCATTAAGTTAGCTTTTACAACCATGGTGTAAATGCTCTCTAATGCCAATATCTCACATAATTGGTGCTCTACGATACGCCTTTTGATCTTGTAGCTTCAAATACGAGTTATCAGCGGATGCAATCAAGGAAGGACATTTCCATAAAATATGCGAATCACACGAGATATTTCTATCAAGAAGCGTCCTTCGAAAGTTTGGGAGGGAGGTCTTGGAACCCATACCCTCCCCCGTGTGACTCACGCCTCTGATCAATAAGCACTGAGGGCACACATGAAGGCTAGTGCACACTTGCCAACTCTCCCGAATTATCCGGGAGACTCCCGAATTTTGACCTAATCTCCCGATTGTACGAATGATGTCCGAATCTCCCGAACGTCTCTCTTTCCTGCGGTGACAGTTGCGGTGCTGCGGAAGAGCACTCGCCACTACACATACAGTTCATTGTAACCATACCGTAGAGTACCGCTTAGTATGTACCGCGCATCTGGGCGAAGGCCGGCGACCGCGAGACGCTCGCCACCGTACCAAAAGAAGACGAGGGAAAAGGTACCACAACTTTTGCGTCTGTCCGTCTTGATTCTCGCATTTGGTACGCTTAATGTCCCTCTAATCTAATAGGGACCTTAGGTACGCTAGGCCTGCGCCGCCTGGCGTCAGTTGTGTTTTTTATGTGGTTGTGGGGGGTTGCGTGTTTCCCTGAGTTCAGTTGGAAGGTCGATGGCGGTGTCAAAAGCGAAGAAGTACGTGCACGAGTTTGTGGACTCATACACAGCTGATTTTCCGTGCTTTGTGACGAATTCGCGGAAAGGTGACAAGTACGGATTCTGTACCACGTGCGCCTGTGATGTAAACGTTTCGCACGGTGACAAGGTCAGTGATCACGCAGGACCGTTGTTTCGGAAGATGTTCCCAAAGTGCGAGGACGCGAAGCGGTACGGGTGCGGACCACGATAACAACTGCCATCGTCGGGAAGGACTACAGATGCAGAAAGCATAATGGTGGAGGCTCTGAAACGCCGATTTCGCAATCGCAGTGGACGGAAGCTCCGACAGTGGGTTGCGAACGACTCAGCCTCAGTAATTTTTTGTATGCTACAAAAAAAAGTGCTTGCTTGCTTGTGTTAGGTACGGTCATTGGAACTAACGCACAAGTGGTTGGAGCGTCTGAGGCATTATCAGAAGTGGTCAGGTTTGGTCCCTGCCAAAGGCAAACTTTCTTTTTCGTTCACTTTACTTTCCTTACACTTACATCAAAATTACTAGAAATAACATCCCCTATACTTCTGTTGGCTTTTTTATTCTACTTTACATTGTGTCTAACACATAAAACGAGCCCTTACAATACTTCCTTCGTTCATTGCATGTGATTGAGTGATGCCCACTTTGTACGAAACAAATGTCTAGCGTGCATCTTCTCACAGGCATTCAGGTTTCGCCTCCCGGATTCAGATATAAATATTAAGAGCGGTTGAGTAAAAAGTGAGCCCCACTGACCTCCGTCTATCTTTTTTAAATTCTGCTAGACGTTATGGTAAGGCAGTAGTTTCAACTTTCTTGTTGTGCGGCGCTTCGTCAACAAGCTTCGATTTTCCGTACTTTTTTGTTTGATAAACTTGTGTTTGTCTTCAAAACTACCATCTTTCCTTACTTTGAACCACCACAGGTGAAGACATGCTAGTGGGCATTTGAATTAGCACCCATAATGCCCCACTCTATGCAATTCTGGCTCACAAAGCACTTCTTGACATGTGCTTCATGCAAAACAGATAATAGTTGTCGGTGACACTAGCCGGACTAAATAGAATTTTCCCACCAAAATAAGCCATAGTTGCGAGACGTGCCTTGCCAGCCTTAATTGGACAGACAATGCTTGTGTATTTTTTTTTATTGGTTAAACAGCATCGACACTGATTGTAACAATTTTGCTCAGTAGTTTTGCTTCTTCTATTCAGGAACGAGCCCTGCTTACCCCATACCTGGTGCAGAAGGACATGTTGGCACCGCACTTCACTATGACAGACAGCTTGTTTTTCAAGTGTAGTCACTGTGTTCTGGAATAGCTTACCTTCTTGCGTCTCATTTGGAATACACGTGGAAAGCACACGGAGTGTTGTTGTTAATAGAGCATGTATTAAACTTTCATACACTGAGCTGTGTTTCGAAGCTCTTGACATGACTTTTTTTTTTAAAAAGCAATGCAGATTTCTGCTCTACCGCACTTTTTTCAAAAAAAGTACTTCTGTCCTAGCACTAGTTTTGTAAAAGTTTGTGATTGCTATTAATGGTAACCTTAGATTGGCTTTTCTTTTGCGTTAAGGATGGTAGCGGGGTATTTAAACTACCAAATGAGTGCTGTATAGGCGATGCCTGTATATGATTTTATATGGTGTCATGGTTCCTGACTGCTCAACTGCTCGTTCTGTGACTGGTCACTGATTTAACATTGACCCATGTATGCATATTTAGTGTATTGTGCCTTGGGAGCCAGTGCAAGAAAATGCAACGTGAAATTTAGGTAAATGTGAAAGCTCGGTGTACGTCGCGTTCAGTGCAGGAGTGATTTTTTGACCTGCTGTGATCGCTTCAATTTACATCATAATTACTAGAGTTAAGACAGTTATTGTCCCCCAGTGCTTTGCCTGGCCTAATTGTCAGTTGAATTACTGTTGTTTTCAACAAAGAAACGAGCCCCTCGAAAAAGCTCCCCTTCTTTCATTTGCATTCAGTGGCATATTATAACTGCAAGTATGCTAGTTAAGGTCAGTTAAATTAATGGGAAGTGTGAGTTTAGGTGTTGTAAAGCTGCATTACGTATTTAATTTGTTGTGTTTGTGTTGGTTTGCCGCATTGTCATTTTAAGTGCATTACGCTGGAAGAGTTGACTATTTGGAATGGATTCATTAGAAAGCATTTGCAGAGCATACATCAGGAAATGGACCAAAGAAACAGTGCGCCTTGTATCTGCCTGATAGTGCCCTCAGGTTCTTTAGTTTGTTAGTGCAGTATTAGGTGCATCCATGTAATGTATAGGAGGATATCCAGGCTACCCGTTTCTGGAAGTGTTACAGATGCGTATAATGGGAAAAACGTCCATAAACCCGTAGGGGAATTTCAGTGACTGGTATTGTGTTTGATTAAAACAAGTGTGGTGTGTTTACCTCTTTACACATTATAGTTAATTTCAACATATTTTTTCTTGCACATAGTTATCTACAGCACCAGAGCTGCAAAAACACGCATTTTTATTAAATTAGGTGGCTTCAGGGTCGTAACTAGGGGGAGTTGAGGGGGGTTCTAACACTCCCTGAAATTTATTCATGCTTTAACATTTCGGGTGATACTATATTATTTACGTGCCTTCACATCGACCACCAGTTGCCAATGTTAGCCGTTCCACACATAAACATCCCCCGAAAAAAAAAAATCCTGGGTACGGCCCTGGGTGGCTTTTCCTTAGAAGTTTTGCTGATTTCTAGTCAGAGGCAATAATGTTATTGGCAAAGTGTCACTGAATTACTGTATTTGAGTTCATCGTAACTTTTCAACTGTACGGTACCAATACATGATAAGTATGTGCACTTTAAGTACTTTATTTGATGGCATTTGGCTGGCACTGATGTGCCGTGCCTGTGCTGTACAAGTCTTGTTGTCCATAAATAAGCTCATTCCTAGAAACTGAACACAAGAGCAGTACTATGTGTGCAATTTGACATTCACAATAAATATTCCGTCAGTCTTCAGTCTGTGTGTTCTCGTAGTGCATGAGCGGGAACTTTCAAAAGTTCCTTTTTTCTTGCCTTGGTGTTTCCGCAATAAATAAGCCCCACCTTAGCTTTAACTCGCTTCTGAATTTTTAAATTGCAATCTTGCGAAAATGCTTCCTCAGAGGGAATTATTTTGGCTGCAATGGTTACTCCCACTCAATACAAGAAGTACTCCCAAGAAAGGTAAGCAAAACGCCCTAGATTCCACCTATTTACTCCGAAATAAATAAAATGAAACATAAAAAAGAATGTGGTCACGTGAACATACTCCCGTTCTTCCCCCCTTATAACGCCAAGAAGGGGGCAAAATAATACCTTAATTACACCAAAAATGCTCCCAAGTAAGAACCATAAAACCCCGTGTGCCTTTCACCGCGGGTGACAATCGGAGTAAAATTTTTGCCCAACGTACGCTCTATATATGACCTTCCGTGGGTGTTTTATTTACACCCGTCCTTGTGGGCATAGAAAGATGTACAGATGGGAGTGTTCTAGAGGACAAGCCAAAAACTCCCAGCTGGGCGTTTTTTTTTTGTTTAGAGTGTGGTTCCCTGATGATCTTGGCTCGAAGGTCGGGGGCCTTTCCGATGTGAACCAGCTAGCCCACTCTAAGGCGCGAGGTCTTACTTACCGCGCAGGCACTTGAGCGGTTTAGACAGAGGAATCAGCCGCCAGTCTCCATTTAGGGACAGCTTTGACTACATTCAATGAGGTCGCAAAACACTATCGAATGGGCCGTATGTCCTTTCGCTGGAAGACAATTATTTTGGCTGCAATGGTTTCTCCCACTCAATACAAGAAGTACTCCCAAGAAAGGTAAGCAAAACGCCCTAGATTCCACCTATTTACTTCGAAACAAATAAAAAAAACATAAAAAAGAATGTGGTCACGTGAACATACTCCCGTTCTGCCCCCCTTATAACGCCAAGAAGGGGGGTAAAATAATACCTTAATTACACCAAAAATGCTCCCAAGTAAGAACCATAAAACCCCGTGTGCCTTTCACCGCGGGTGACAATCGGAGTAAAGTTTTTGCCCAACCTACGCTCTATATATGACCTTCCGTGGGCGTTTTATTTACACCCGTTTTTGTGGACATAGAAAGATGTACAGATGGGAGTGTTCTAGAGGACAAGCCAAAAACTCCCATCTGGGCGTTTTTTTTTTTTTGTTTAGAGTGTGGTTCCCTGATGATCTTGGCTCGAAGGTCGGGGGGCCTTTCCAATGTGAACCAGCTAGCCCACTACAAGGCGCGAGGTCTTAATTATCGCGCAGACACTTGAGCGGTTCAGACAGAGAATCAGCCGCCAGCCTCCATTTATGGACAGTTTGACTACATTCAATGAGGTCGCAAAACACTATCGAATGGGCCGTATGTCCTTTCCACTGCCACACAAATAGCTGTCTAGGGCACAGTGTCATTTGGTGCTGCAGGAACGGTAAAAATAAAAAGTGATAAAGGACAGCAACGAATAAAAAAAAGAGCGACGCGAGGAACTCTCGTGGCGCGAGCATCTGGGAAAGAAAAAAAAAGAGATGCGCGTGGGGAGGATCGGCGGAAGCCGCAGCCATGCGAAGAAATCATGGCTCCTGCCGATGCCTGGTGTCCCTGAGCCTATGGCTCTAAATGGTTGGCAGAAGTTCTCGGGCAGCCCAACAATGCACCTGAAAGTCAGTCGTCTTGCGGTGAAGCGACGACAACCGTTCGCGACACACCGCCTGGCTAACACACTCCCAGCCCAACGGAACATCGAGCCCCGACTGAACGAATTCGAAGCGTCGCGTCTGGGACGCTCCTGGTTTCCCCGGCCAGTACCAACGGTTATGTGCGCACCTTGACATTTGCCTTCTTATTTTATGCCCAACTGTTAATTGAATTGATACATATTGATACATATCTACTTTTAATGCATAACGCGAGTGTTTTGAGAATTTATAAAAAAAGTGGAAGTGTTTGTACAGCATACAATGGTCGCTTCGTCCTGACTTGTTATTTGTAGTTCACAAATCGTAACCTGTTACGGCGGTACTGAACCCCGTGACACACAGGCCATCGCCCTCTACATGCTTCAGATGAGAACCAACCCCAGCCTCGCCATTTACAGTCATTACTCCGACATTCGAGCGCTGTGTCCGCACGGCCGAAATTGCAGTGGTTATATCCACATGCTCGGGAGGTGCCCCTCTTAACAAGAAAAACATCAAGAATTCTCTGAAAATGGCTTTCATTCCATGCTCAAGAGCCCGGTCCTCCTACAAAAACACGAGGCTGGCCAGAAGGCCCACGACGTGGCGGTGAGGCTAGGCCTCTCCGTCCCTACGTGGGAGCGGCCCGCGATCCTTCCCCTATGAAACGGGAGTGAATTCCTTCAGGAGCTCGATAAATGTTTTCATCTTTCTATCTATCTCTCTTTGACGTGTTTCACGTTCTCCACTTCGCCGAGCAGAGCTTTCGTTTAACTCTTGCACATTC
Source organism: Rhipicephalus appendiculatus (assembly GCA_030522465.1). Lineage (NCBI taxonomy): Eukaryota > Metazoa > Arthropoda > Arachnida > Ixodida > Ixodidae > Rhipicephalus > Rhipicephalus appendiculatus. The sequence continues at coordinate 72,203 of JALIZH010009359.1, forward strand.
TCTACTCGATAGTAGGGTTTTCCCAACTCTTGTGGCGAATACCACCTGTGGAGTTTCGCATGACGGGAGGCAAGTTGCCGAGAGCTTTAACAGCTCTGCTGTTAAAGAACAACAACAAATAAAATGTAACATTTGTTTTATTTTCTACGCAGTTTAGGAGGCCAACATAGGAGAACATAGACATACTTCTTACATGAACAACTTTATTATGTAATTACTGAAACAATATTATCGTGGTAATTTTTATGTCATCATTAATCACAAAGGCTTAGCACAGCGAAAGGTAATCTGGTGGGACAGATCTGTGTTCGCATTCTACGCTTTGTCGTCTTTGTTGCATCTTGTGGTGCGTGCTCAGCGTGGTCCTCAGTGTACATTCTATGATCCAAAGCGCACCGTGTCCCAGCGCTGCATATGCTCGGCGATGATTGACGCGCATTGCCGAGCGCCTTCACCCAAAATGAAGCTTTCGTGCGTGCCATCCATCACTCTGATGTCCACCTCTCCATCACAGCACTGAATGTAGGAAATGGGTGAGAAAAAAAAAATGTTAGCTAAGGAAACAAAAATTACACACACGAAGCCTAGAGAATATAAGCTCTTGTGAACCGCATAGTGCTCGTCAGCTAACGTTATATATTCATCGAACTGGTTAGTAAAAACAGCTGAATTTGTGTCAGCTGCGCAATTTCTTTATGTAATGAACTAAATGCTGCCGTTATTTAGTGACCCGGGTGGCACATTACCGCAATGGCGTTGCGCAGCTAGGCTCGATGACGCGGCTTCAATTCTTGGCCACAGTGCGAGAATTTTCAGCTGGCGTAAAATGCAACAACATTCGTATGCTTACAAAAACACTGCTGCTTAACGTATGCTTATACGTTAAGCAGCAGCACCTTGTTGAAATTAATGCTTAGTACACCAATAAGGCGTTGTTTTAACCTAACCGTATTTCCATCCCATAAAACCTAGGAACGTGGCTTTTTTAGGGGCGAAGCTCCTCCGGGTGTGGGTCGTTCCCTCCTCTGTAGTAGTTGTAGTAGTATGTATGTAGCCACCTCTTGTTTATGAATTGCTCAATAGATGGCGTTGTGTGTATATGTCCTTGGAAATAATATCACTAGATGGCGTTAATGGTTTTTCGTATACGTTGATGATTAAAGATGATAGATGGCGCTGTTATAATAAGAAAAGGGGCTCGCTCTTGGCGCGCTTTCTCTTTCGCTCGGAGTCGCGAAACCAGGGCAGCCGGTATCAGCGGAGCATGCGGCGGCTCCGGTACTCACGGCGGCACAACCCATAGCCAAGTACGCGTGGCTTTCATCACTCACAGCAGCGTTCTGTGGCGATGCATGCGGAGGCGAGGCGTTGCGTCGAGCGCTGGTATGGACTTCGGCGTCTGAGTAGGTGGCATCGTCTTCCTCTGTCGTGGAACGCGAACTGGCGTTGTCGCTGAGGCTGGGAGCGCCCGGAACACAAGCCGGCGACGCTCGTGCCCAGCTCACGATCGAACACCCAGGATCATGCAAAGACGTGACACGTGTTGTCACGTCTTTGCATGATCGAGTGGGCAATGTACGGGGGGATTCACGGTTACCCGAATGATCCCTCCGAGCTTCGCCCACTCACCATCATTCACTTCGTGGATATGCTGTGATTTTAATAGCCTGATTGAAGGCGTCAATTTCTCAGGTATGATGAGGTCGTAAGAAACATGAAGGTCACCCCAAGTTTACGCCGGTTATGAAACACACTGCAGCTATACAAAGCGTCGATGTCCAAACAGCATTAGTCGTAGATTTCTAAAATTTCAGGTGACACGAAAATCACTGATGCGTGATAAATCAGTCGGTGGTTTCGTAATGAATGTACAGCCCTTACTAATTCAGAACATTACAAAATTTTAAGATGGCTTCTTATTGTGTACCATACTTTGTGATATTTTCACCCTTCAGGGTCGTATTTACATGCTAAGCGACGAAGGGCAGACGGCGTGCCTTAAGGCGCCAAAATCACCACATGAACAAAAGATAAACCGTTTACACCACCATACAAGGGCAAATGATGCTGGCTTGCCAGCTTTGTCGGGGTTTTAAGGGGCGTTTCAAAGTGTTTTGTTGCGTAATTTATGAAGCGGGCATGTTATATAAGGCTTTCAAACCCACGTTTTTGCTCAAGGTATTCAATATGGTTTGCCATTGTAAAGGCGTCACACTAAAGATGAATGTATACGGAAAGTGCGACATAAAATTGTGTTAAATAACAGCAAGGTAGCCGCATTTTGAGGTAACTCCTATGGTACGAAGCCTCCCGCAAATTGTTGTAGGACGATACACCAGTGGGTTTCTGATTGCTGAGGTCTATGCGTCTTTTCATTTTTTTGTCCCGTCTCGGCGCGCTGTTCCACGCAGAGTATGTACCAACGGGCCCGCCAACAATCAGTGTTCCATGCGTCAATCGCTCGGTGAGTAGACGCTTAGAAAATTGTGTTCTTCACCTCTCTTCGAACGCGCTATGTGCGATCGCACATCCGAATAGCCATTTTGAAAAGTTTTGGAAAGGCAATTTTTTTTTGGCCGTCGACTGCGCGAAAATTCTTGAAATACAGACGAAGCAGATCACAAGAAAGCTGACATAGATAGGCGAGTATTATCGAATGTATTGTTCTCTTTAGCAAATATATTTGTTGGCGCTGATATCATAAAAGCACGGAGGCTTCGAAGAATGCATTGTTGGGCGAGTTTATACAACGGCTTGTTTTACTGCGTAGTTATGATGCACTGAGCAAGGTTAACGCCCAGGACATCGTACAAACTAGTTCAGATGGGGCTCCAAATTGAATAGCGTAGCTTTTTAAGCTACTGTGCCTATGCAAATCTTGCGCAGAAACTCGGGCGTATTTGTGCCACAGGAAATGAGCAAGTCCCAGTACCGAGTACAGCAGTTACGAGAGAAAGCGAACACATCATAGGGGGAGAGCGAAGGACAGGACAGTAATGGAGAGCGGTAAGTAAGGAGGTTGGAGCCTGCGGTGGGAGAGAGTAAAGCCCAGGAAAACGTGGAGTGCTGAGGCAAAGAGCAGGGAACGAGCAGCGTTAAGCAAAAACTCTACTCCGTGAAGTGGAGGGAAAAACGAAAGGAGCAGGAGAGGATAAGAGGAGTGAAAAGGACGAGTAGAAGAAATAATTCAAACGAAATAAGATTTCTTGCCCGACCGGGATTCAAACCTGGGTACTCACGGTTCCACATGCGGGTGTAGTAACCACATGGCTATCCAGGCACGGTAGCAGATCGAGCATTTATGGGAACAATACTGCCGCGCGCGTTTATTGTTT
>JALIZH010009360.1:0-57706 GCA_030522465.1 Rhipicephalus appendiculatus
GAGTTCAGGAGCTGGGCATTTTTAATCGCGGCGGCAAGCGGCTGCCGCGCTTGGGTCATATGGGTGGGGCTATATTTATATCACATGCCCTTAAATTTACATTTCTTTCCTTCATTCATGGCGAGGGTCTCTTCTGGCAGACTTGGTGCCTTCAGGTAGTATGCAAGGGATTATTGGACAGCTGGCAGCTCGTAATAAGATCACGTGTTACGTGACGCCAAAAGGCAAAAAAAAAAAGAGTTCCACACTCACCGTAATGGCTACTGGCGGCGCTGACTGACGCTCCCACGTTCAAATGCACATATATACCCTACAAAGTTTACGGGGGGATGACCGCCACCATAGCTCAGTGGTAGAGCGTCGGACGCGTTATTCGAAGATCACAGGTTAGGGTCCCTGCCGGCAGCATGTTATCTTTTCGTCCGCTTTTTCTTTCTTCATATTTACATTACATTTACTACTAAGATCCCCTATATTTTCCTTGGCTTCATTGTCTGTTAGTTCACATTAATAGAGAAAGAGGCCACGGAGGGAGATACAATCTCTCCAATGTTGTTTGTTCACTGCATGCCTAGAAGAAGTGTTAATACGACTAGGTAGATAAGAAACGGTAAAGAACACTAAGGACATATTTTAGGCGCGAAATAACACGCGCGCGCGCGCACACACACACACACACACACGCACGCACGCACGCACGCACACACACACACACACACACACGCACGTACGCACACACGCACGTACGCACACACGCACAAACGCATAGGCATGCGCAGGGTTCCCCATCAGGGGGGGGGGGGCGAAGGTTCATCGCAGCGCCGCCCCCCTTCCTATTAGGTCAATGTATGGGCAGATTTTGCGCCCCCCTTTTAAGTGACTAAGAGGGGGCGGCCGCCCCCTCTGCCCCCCCTCGTGCGCACGCCTATGCACACACACAAATGACAGGACGAGCGGCACTTCGAACTGAATTGGTGTAGGCGCTAACTCGGAATTAAATAGACAGCGTACGTGGGCAGACTAATCGCAACTTTAGACTATCCAGCGATCACACGATCTATTTTCCGAGACGTACAACGTAACAGATGTATCGCTGATACAACTTGCTCCTTTCTTTTTTATGTGTCACGCTTCCATCAACTCACGCGCAGTGTGATACTACCTTCCTTCTTTCTAAAATCTAAATCTCTTTAAAATGTGGTTGACACTTGCAGGTTTTGCAGTCCATTGGCAAAAGCGCCAAGCCATCCCTCATTTGATTTAGTTCGTGCTCCCTGGCTCGTTCATTTACACAGCGCCCGATCTGCCCTATGGACGAGTTGCCACAAGAAGTTTCCTTATTCAGTTGGAAGTGCCGTTCGTTCCGTCGTTGTGTTCCTCCACGTGTGTGTGTTTTATTTCGTACCCAAAATATGTCATGACGGCGAGTGCGGAACACTCTTTCTGTTGACAGCTGCCTTTACGTAGTGTTCCACACTAGCCGTCATGGCTACGAGCTGCGCTTACTAACACTTCCAGGTTTGCATGCACACAAATACCCGATAAGCGGACGAGGGGACGAATGCTGCCGTAGCTGCATCAGGTGCGTAAACCGAAGGTTGCAGGTTCGATCCCTGCCGGCGGCAAGTTGTCTTTTCCTTCAGTTTACATTTTCCATATCTGTATCCCAACTACCTTAACATACCACTTCAGCGAACGTCAGTTAAGCGAACTATTCAGTTGTACGAACTTTTTTTAAATCCCCTGGCAAAGCGCCGTTGGACCCAATGGTGACGCATTTCTGTTCTACGAACATATTTTGTAACACCATCCAGTGCATCTCATATCATATTGATCAGAAATAGTCTGAAAGACTGGATACAGACAGTGCCTTGTGTTTTGAAGGCTGTCACCTGAGCCTCTCGCGTTGAGGCATGCGCCACTGCGTCTACATAAGAGATTTTAGGGAGCGTCCTACCTCAGGAAGAAGAACAGGAAGAGGAGGAAGCAGTAACACTTTTAGAGGAAGCACCAATAATTTCAGCTAAATAATCACCAATGTACATCGAAAGAGTGAAGTCCTTCGATGCCCAGCAGAGTGCTGTGCTGAAGAAGGTATATGAGAGCTTCGACACAGGGGCTCAAATCATGACCACGGCAGTCATAATTGCACAATCGAAGTGCAGCAAAAGATTACTACTTTTTTCAAAACATGCTATAGAACTAGGAATTAAGATCCAAATAAGCAGCATTGCAAACAAAAGCGTTGAAATTTCATTTCAACAAATGATGTTTTCTTTAGCTCCTGATAACAAGTTGCAAGATAGTATCTTCGGTTCAGATAACTTTCACTTTAACAAACTTTTTTTCCTGTGGTCCTCTGAAGACCGTTCAAGTGAAGTTTCACTCTATTGGAATACACTTAAAACAGTACCTTCCTTGGCTTAATTAACTGCTCTTTTTCCTTATGATTATGATTATGTCAAACAAGTAAACGAGGCCTCAAAATTTCCCTTCCTTCCTTCAATAATAGAGAGTGAGGGAAAATAGAAAGAGGCGCTGCTCGTTAAATTAGCAGAAGCTAAAACATTTTAAAAAAAGTACGCTGTTATAGGTGGGGCTTTTGTTGACGGCATCCACTGCGAAGATTGCCGCGCAATTTAGAAACCAAGTGTTACTGCCGGAATTCAACATGGCATCGCTAGCGACTTGATGCAAACGTACGAAGGGTGACGCCACTGTCTCGGAAGTGAATTTTCGGAGGGTCACGCATTTTTACAGCATCACGGAGCGGATTAGGCGGCACCAGGGTTGCCGTTGGGTGGACTTGAAAAGGAGCCAGAACTCTAGCCAAAAGTAGCCAAAAGTAGCCATGCCATTTAGTATTATCGCCAAATTTGTAGCCAAGTGGAACAGAAGTGGTATTATGAGCAGATTCTTTAGTATTGATCAATAAATAATGCCAAGTTTGAATGAAGAAACAGCGCTGGAACAGGACGGAGACGAGAAGACACAAACACGGCGCTGTGTTCCAACCAGCCCAATTCAAGACGCAAATAATGCCATTTTGAATAAGTAAGAGCATAAAAAGCCACCGATAAGTTGGAAATAAGTTAAGTGAACGAATTATGATAAATTCATTACGCGTGCATATATTTTATGTATAAAATATGAGTTCTTGCCAGACACAAAGTTATATTAGATATTCCAGCCAGCAAGTCAGAAGGAACATGTAAAGTTGAAACAGATTTTCGTTGAAGCTGCAGACCAAATTCTGGTTGTAGATGAACAGGCCAGCTAAATTTTGTTCCAGATGTCTGTCTTCTCAAGTTTACACGAGAACACGCATTGCGCATCAGAATTATTCGTAAAACTTGCTAGTAGCATCACAATAGATGGCGAGAAGCTTGAGCACCGAGCTGGCTACGTGTTCGTCACCATGCACGCAACTTCGCCACTCCGTATTTGGAGACGCACTAAGCGTCGCGTAAGGGTGCCTCGATGCGCACCTGCCTACTGGTGGGTGGAGGACGACCGTACGCATCTGCTGAAGCAAAAGAAAAGCTTAAAAACAATGTGTTCCGTCTGCAAAAATGAGAAAAAATGGCTACCTATTGCGCCAAAACAGCACTTTAAATGTAGCCAGAAAATAGCCATGGCGCCAACTGCAAATTTTTGTCGCCAGATGGTGTCGAAAAGTAGCCAATTTGGCGCAAAGTAGCCACCAACGGCAACCCTGGGCGGCACCCCCGGAGCCTTCATTGAAAGGCTGCATTGTTGAGTTGCTCACGCTGTCTGCCAGAGCACCCTTTACGTTCCAAAAGTCAGCGTGCGATGTGCTTTCCCAGAAAGGGACATTTGCGGGAGGGAGATACTTCATTGTCGTGTGTCACTGACTCACTGCACATGAACGCCTTCCGCAACATGTCATCTAAAAAAAACCGGCAGATCCTAGCGATTGTAGGAATCGATGTAATGCGAAGCTGCCAGCAAGGAGCAAATCATGCTGTACATAATATGCATGTCATGGTTTACATGTTAGGGCCTGTCATTTATGTTCGTCCTACAGTCACGTCGCGCAATTCTGGTGTATATCAAGCTAGTGAACTGGACGCAAGCGCACCGTGAGCGTGGCATGTAAATGGCATTGTAGATGACATGCATGCCAAGATCTTCATGTTACCACCTGCCACTTATGTTCGCTATATAGTCACGTTCCTCAATTCCAATTTTGGTGTATGTCAAGCTATGGAAACGGCCGTGAGCGCGCCATGGGCGTGCAATGCAAGTCATGTTGCACATGACATGTCATGATTTCCATATTATCACTTATCATTTATGTTCGTCATACAGTGACGTCACGCAATACCAAATTTGGTGTATATCAAGCTAGCGAAACGGCAGTCAGCGCACTATGAGCGTGGCATGTAAATCATGTTGTACATGACATGCAGGTCATTATTTTCATGTTACCATCTGTAATCTTAATTGGTCATGCAAAAATATCTCATCGTACCAATTTTTGGATTTATGAAGTTAAGAAAACGGCCTCAGGAGCACTACGGCCATGGCGTGTAAATCATGATTTTCATGACAAGTTAGTGATGATTTTCATGATGTGACCAGTCTTGACCCATCGGCTTGCAACAACAACAACCGCGGCTAGCTTCCTGAAGTTTGCAAGGACGTACGTGACACTGGTTGGTCTCCGCTAATTTGTTCTCAGTATATACTGAGAAAGCCACCTGCATAGGGGGGCGAAACGTCTATGTAATCTTGGGAATAATTGTTGTGCTAAGTCGGAGTAAACCTTCTAAATCTCTTTAGACGCCGGTGACTTGAGCAACTCTGCGGTCACTTTCGCCTGTGATTGAAATGTGCGCGGCCTATATGTTTTAAGGTGGAGTTTGTGTACTATGATGTGCACGTGGCTGTCCCCCATCCCCAGCGGAAAATTTAGGGAGAGTAAAGGCTTTTAAGGTGAACTCCTTTAATGTCTCATGCTCACGTCCGTCCGGCGTCCTTCAGTCCGTCCGTGTCTGTCCGTCCGTCCATCCATCCACCCGTGTCCGTCCGTCCGTCCGTGTCCATCCGTGTCCGTCCGTCCGTGTCCAACCGTCCGTGTCCGCCCGCCCGCCCGTCCATCCGTCCGTCCATGTCCGTCCATCCGTCCGTGTCCGTCCGTCCGTGTCCGCGTCGCTGTGCCCAGCGTTTGGAATCATTGTGACCGACGCCGTCTCAATGGACACAGGCGTTCGCGGAACACACTTTGGAATTTCCAAAGACTCCGTCAATTTAAGCGCTGGAACGCTGATGGCGTTTGCTCGATGCGCAAAGCGCGAGAAAATACGAACGCATGCGAACGGAGGAAGATTAGTCTCGCGTCTCACTGCGATTCGCGGGAAAAAAAAATAAAAAAAGAAAACACGCATACATTCCGTTTGTGTGTTATCCCACTGAGAGTGTAAAAGAAAAAAGACGGCGTAGTCAGTCGAATGGCCGCACGCTTTCGCCGTACACACTTTGGAATGTACAGTGTGTAAATTTTTTTTATTAAATGCGAAGCATTTCTTAGCGAACTTCGGCGACTTTGAGCGTATCTATCTATCTATCTATCTATCTAGCCGCCTACGACTTTGTGCTCTCCTGGCCGTATCGTTAATGGGATTTATACCAAATTTGGTATGGCATAACATGACTGTATGACGAACATAAATGTCTGGTCATATCATGAAAATCATGAATAACTTGTCATGAAAAGTATGATTTACATGCCACGCTCATGGCGCGCTCGCGGCCGTTTCGTTAGCTTGATATACACCAAATTTACGATTGAGTGACGTGACTGTATGACGAACATAAATGACAAGTGGTAATATGAAAATCATGACTTCATGAGCGACATGACTTGCATTCCACGCTCATAGTGCGCTCGCGGCCGTTTCGTTAGCTTGATATACACCAAATTTGGTACTGAGTGACATGACTGTATGACGAACATAAATGACAAGTGGTAATATGAAAATCATGACTCCATGAGCGACATGACTTGCATTCCACGCTCATAGTGCGCTCGCGGCCGTTTCGTTAGCTTGATATACACGAAATTTGGCATTGAGTGACATGACTGTACGACGAACATAAATGACAAGTGGTAATATGGAAATCATGACATGTCATGTGCAACATGACTTGCATGCCACGCTCATGACACTCTCGTGGCCGTTTCGGTAGCTTGATATACACCAAGTTTGGTATTGAGGTACGTGACTGTATGACTAGCATAAATGACAGGTGGTAATATGCAAATCATGACCTGCATGTCATATACAACATGATTTACATGCCACGCTCATGGCGCGCTGACGGCCGTTTCGCTAGCTTGATATACACCAAATTTGGTATTGGCTGACGTGACTGTATGACGAACATAATTGCCAAGTGGTAATATGGAAATCATGACATGTCATGTGCAACATGACTTGCATGCCACGCTGATGACACTCTCGTGGCCGTTTCGCTAGCTTGATATGCAACAAACTTCGTATTTAGGGACGTGACTGTATGACGGGCATAAATGACGTTTTAATATGGAAACCATGACACGTCATGCGCAACATGACTTGCATGCCACACTCATGGTACTCCCGTGGCCGTTTCGCTAGCTTGATATACACTAGATTTGGTATTCAGTGACGTGATTGTATTGAAAGGATAAATGACGTGGTAATATGCAAATCATGACATGTCATGTGCAACATGATTGCATGCCACGCTCATGACACTCTTGTGGCCGTTTCGCCAGCTTGATATACACTAAATTTTAAGGTGAAAGCCTTTAATGTCTCATGCTCACGTCCGCCCGTCCGTCCATCCGTCCCTCCAGCTGTGCCGAACATGTAAACGGTGGACGCCGGGGCCGCGCAAACGGACGCCGGTCGCGTTGGACACTACAGCGCTCGCGCTTTGCTTGCGTGACGTCGTGGTGCCCAGCGTCTCTAATCATGCAAGGAGGGAGACGCGCGCATCAGTTTCATTCTGACCGACCCCGTCTCAGTGGGCACAGGCGTTCGAGGAACACACTTTGGAATTGACAAAGTGTCCGTCAATTTAAACGCTGGAACGCGGATGGCGTCTGCACGATGCGCAGAGCGCGAGAATACGAACGCATGCGAAACGGAGGCAGATTGGTCTCGCGTCTCGCTGTGATTCGAGGTAAAAGATTAAGCGATAATTGGCAGGTGGTAACATGTATATCTTGGCACGCATGTCATCTACAATGCCACTTACATGCCACGCTCATGGTGCGCTTGCGTCCAATTCGCTAGCTTGATATACACCAAAATTGGTATTGCGGGATGTGACGATATGTCGAACACAAGTGGCAGGTGGTAACATGAAAATCTTGGCATGCATGTCATCTACCATTTACATGCCACGCTCATGGTGCGCTTGCGTCCAGTTCGCTAGCTTGATATACACCAAAATTGGTATTGCGGGATGTGACGATATATCGAACACAAGTGGCAGGTGGTAACATGAAAATCTTGGCATGCATGTCATCTACCATTTACATGCCACGCTCATGGTGCACTTGCGTCCAGTTCGCTAGCTTGATATACACCAAAATTGGTATTGCGGGATGTGACGATATATCGAACATAAGTGGCAGGTGGTAACATGAAAATCTTGGCATGCATGTCATCTACAATGCCATTTACATGCCGCGCTCATGGAGCGCTTGCGTCCAGTTCGCTAGATTGATATACACTAAAATTTGTATTGCGCGACGTGACTGACGAACACAAATGACAGGTCCTATCATGTAAATAATGACATGCATATTATGTAGAGCATGATTTGCTCCTTGCTGGCTGCTTCGCATCACATCGATTCCCACAGTGCGTGGGATCTGCCGGTTTTTTCTCTTCTTTTTAAGCGCAGGACATCGTTCTGCTAAGCAGTCTAGCCTAGTCCAGGAATAGAAGCTTAACCAATAAGTTTGTGTTGCCCAGTATTGCTTGGTCATAGCTTATCTGAACGACTACTTGAGTAGTTGAGGAGGAGTCTGCAACAGTCTACCAGAGTTTGCAACAGTCTACGGCATAGGCTCTCGGGAAAAATTGCTTTGCAATCCCATAGACCATATGACACAAGAAGACTCGCCAGCACTCTGCGAGCTTGCTTGACTCCTTGACTCTCGGTACTTGCCAACGTCGTCTGGTCATTCGTATCTTTTGAACTTTTGTAGAGCCCCCCCCCCCCCCCATTCCCCCCTCAAACAAAATTTTTGGGTACGACACTGCTATCTGGTTGAGTGCGCATACCGAGCCGGCTGTCATTTGTGGTGGATTTCTAAAATATTCGGTTTGCTAATTGCGCTTACAGCGCAAGTCAGTGCTTGATCGGGAATAGGGCGGCATCATCGAGCGTCGCGCTAGAATTTGAACGGTAAATCCTGTGCAGGGTTTCCACCCTCGCTTCCTACTGTCGTCGTTGTGGCTGGCCAACATGTTTTTCGGCAGTGGTGCGATGAAGAACATTCTCATGATGGATCGGGAAAGGATTCGCAGGAACGAAGAAACCACCACTGTGTAAAAATGTAATCATTGAACTTAGAGCTGAACTTGGTGGCATGCGTGGAAGGTGTTGAGTCACAGCTTGATTTCTGTATTCACTACTGCGGCACTATGTTAAATTCACCCATCATGCTCTCTTGCATTCAGGAGGTGACGCTGCGAAGATGGCAGACTTGGACGGATTTGACATGTGGCGGTCTTTGTCCTACGGCCTGCCTTCGCCTCGTGTTGAGATGCTCTACAACTACGACTACACGTTCACGAACTCCTCGGCACTGCGGAACTCTCGGTACAAATTGGTGCTCGACGGCACCCGTGTATTCGCCGATCGCTACAACGTACCGGGAGGAAGCTGTCCGGGCCGTGACCTCGACTCGTTGGCCGCCCAGTCGACTGTAGCCAGTGTTCTCAGGGACTTTTACAAAACGAGGAATCTGAATTTTCCCAAAAGTTGGAGACAAAAGGTGACGCTTAAGTGTGGCAACAAAGCGACTACAAACTTTTCGTCTAACACATCTGTATACCTCTTCGATATCGTCTCGGATCCTTGTGAGCTCAATAACTTGGCCAGCAGGCTTCCGAACGTAAGCGACTGCAATTCCTACATTCAGGTGTAAACAAAAGCAAACGCAAAAGTGATGAAGAGAGAATTGCATTCAGGCAGATATCTTTTGCGAAAGGTTTATCATATCAAGGTGAACAGTATTAGAACGGTTAATTGACCAAGTTGGTGTGCTTCCATCCTGAACGAAAAAAAATAGCGCGGAAATACGAGGGTGTTGTCTGTCGTTCTTTTTCCTCGTCCTCGTATTTTCGCGCTGCCTTTTTTTTTTCCAGGATGCAAGGTGAATGACAACGCTTCCATGTACATTGGGTCTATGTCCTTGCTGTGCAGTTACTTGCATGTACTGAGTGGCTAGTGAGGTTAGCAAATGACGTAATCATAGCTTAACCGAACTGCGCGTGCGTGGAACTCTACTCCAAGCTTTGGACGTGTACAAAACCCCAGAAATTGCTTCGCTGACGATTTGCATATACTTCGGAAGGCTAGTCACATTGCGCGCACACGGTTAGATAACGAAAAAACAAACAAGCAAGAGGAGCTACTCTGGAAGCTTTTCGGTAAGTGCTTTTTACGCGGAAGCGGACACCCAAAAACACGAAAGTGCGCTGTCTTATCGTGGGGTCTTGTTTCGTGGTGCGCTGAAGCTATAATCTATCACGATAAACATGCTATGCGTACCCGTTCATGTCGGCGTATTGTTCCATAACATCGCTGTTTTTTTTTTCTTTATTTTATTTTTTTTTACATCGAATAACATACATCTGCGCTGTCTCCGAACCTGGTTGTTTTAAAAACTGAGTTCGAGGATTGAAACTTTTACATGGTGTTTCTTTCATCCTCCCATTCTCTTAACCAGACAGGCGCTGAGCCTCACCTAGGGGTGAAAGAAATGAGCAAAACAGTGAAATATGAGAAGTGGGGACAGAGAGTATAGAAGGGAGTGGGTTCAAATTCGTGCATGCACGGCGGCGGAGCCGTGTACTGCAGCCTACTGAGAGTTCAATAGCTTGAAAAATCATATTGATGCGAGCAAATCACCTCGTTAAGAGCCGTTGCAGAAACAATGAACAAAAGTGGCGTTCGGTGACTGAACCAAAAAGATAGCTTTGATCATCCCGATTAACCACCGCCTTATTCAGATCTATATATTAACAAAAAGCGTTCACTTTGGAGCAGAGTCACATTCTTTCATAATGTTTTCTTGATTTCTCTTTCAAACAGGTGGTGGCATCGCTCAAGAAGCGTTTAGACCAGTTTGGTGCAGCGGCCCTGCCTGTGCGGAATATTAAGGCCGTTGATCCTAGGAGCTTTCCTGAAAACCACGGAGGAACTTGGGCACCCTGGGTGCCATCGGCGTGTCCGGGATAGTGAAGAAGCTGGATCTTTTAAGCGAGTACTTAAGTAGCGAGTGACGTTCGGAGAGATCTCATGCGATGGGTGAGCATTGAAGCAAGGCGCTGATCTCGCTTGGCACAAGTTTGACAATAATGTTCCACAGGAGAGAGAGATAATAAAGATATTTATTTCGAGAATGCAGCTTCGAGCGTTCCTCGAGTTTGCCGTTCCTGCAGACCTCGCCGCCCTATAGTCGAACGCTTTCCTTCGTGCTCCTGCCTGCGCTGACAAGATAACCTCTTGCCATGCTACTCTCTCCTCCTTTCTATCTTCTCTTCGACCTATCCTCTTTACTTCCCCTTCCCTAAGGGCGCTGAGCCGTGCCCCCCACGTCGGAAGGCAGAAAATGGCGCCCTTTTTTTATCTTCTTCTTTTCCCAACCACACTCTCTCTCTCTCTCTCGGGCAGCCGCCGGAGATGGAAGTTGACGCTGCGTGTTCTCCTACTTGAGAACTATGGCGTGGCTCAATTGAGAGCACCTTGTGACGCACAGGAAAAATGATAAAGTGGACGAGCATGGCCATGTGTACGATGCCGCTTTTCATTTGCTCCATGCAATGCGCAACTGGTTCGCTGGCGCTATGTTACTGGGAAGCAGAATATAATCTAGGCAAGGTGTGCGAATTGGAACAGCTTCTTTTTTTCATGTTTTACAAGCTGACCCTTTCGACACAAGGCGACAAGTTTAGAACCTGTTTATTTACCGTTCAAGTTACATTCAAGGGCCGCAGAATGTGCGTTGCGTAAGGAGAGTTTTAAAAAATATCGCAAGGTGCAGACAGCCTACTGCATCACAAATAGTAAGAAAACGTTGTTAGTGATTACACAGTGGATACTGAAGTTTATTGGAAGCGTTAATATGCTATATAATCACACACACACAAACACACACACAAGCATACAAACTTTATTGTAACGTCCTGCAAGTTAGTGGGACGGGCAAAAGGTCCCGCCTAGGTGACGGCCAGGAGTTCTTGACTCCTTGCGGCTTCCTGGGCCCGCTGCACAGTCCAAAGTTGGTCGTCAGGGGCAGAGCTGTGCAACACGGTCTCCCAGCGCGCGCGGAGGCGATCGCTAGAGGCTGCGTCCCCGGTATTGATAGTTATCCCTCGACATCTCCATAGTATTTGCTCCAGAGTGGCTCTAGAATCACAGTTCTTGCATTTATCTGTCTTGCATATCTCTGGGTAGATGAGGTGTGACATCACCGGGTTCCGATAGGTTCTGGTCTGTAATCGCCGCCAGTCGACAGACTGCTTTTTACTTAGCTTTTGGTGAAGTGGTGGAAAAACGCACCTTTGCAATCTGTAGTGTGGTGTTATATCATTAAATCTCGTCATGCGATCCTCCCATTGCCACTTCTCTCCATCCTCGTTTACGCGAGACACTGAAATGCCGGATGCACTATCGGCCGTGGCTCGGTCCGTAAATCCTCGAGCCACGTCGTGCGCAGTCTTATTATTATTGGTTTCTCCTGGTGAGGCCGAGGTGTGAGCGGGTGTCCATATTAAAGGGACACTAAAGCGAAAAAATGACTTGCTTTAGATTGACAAATTGCACTCAGAGAACTCCAATGCCGTGTGTTTTACTATCATAAGTTCGTTATTAGCGGAGAAAATCAAAGTTGAAGTTTTAATTTTCAATTTGGCGCCTATATCTGCGTGCGTGACGTCAAAAATTCCAAATGTATTTTTCGTATTTTCGTGACATTGGCTCGATGAAATTTTCTGAAATTTCGTATGCTAGGTCTATGGCACCCACAGATGACAATGCACCTCATTTTTATCGATTACAAGCTACGTAGGACTCGGGAGACGCCTTCAAATTCTATGACGTCACAGTGTTTGGTGCGGGAATCTCCAGGTGGCGTCTCCACCCGCATTTTCTTTTTACGTGTTTTCTCGCTTACCAAGCGTTGTGTCGCGGTAAGAGTGGTGTTTTCGGGATTGTGAAATTGTACTTAACAAATACGCGAAAAATCGTTTTGCCCTTTAGTGTCCCTTTAAGTAGACCTTTCTTTCTTGGCTTTCGTTGCCTGCCATCAGGATTCGTAGCGCTTCGGGAAGATTTGGCCATTTGCGAAATTTCGTGTGGCCGCCTGAGTCACTAACTACTACACCCGCTTCTGTTTGTGATAGCATTAGAAGAATACCACTACAAGTTAACATGAATTCTAAGGCAGCTTACAGCAATGCTGAAATGAAATGGGAAAGACATTGTTAGTAATCGTAAAATGAAGAAATAAGTGTACGAGGGTTCTGGCATGTAAGAAAATTACACATTAAAGGCCTTAAGTAAATGCGTAGAAATGCGTGAAAATTAGCAAAATTTTAAATAAATAAAATGCGTGTTGAAGTGATGACACAGATTTTCATTGTTAAGCCAACGCCTCCTCTATTTTATCAATGGCAGCCAAATGCGCCCGTTCCAGCCGTTCAACACCCTCTCCTCTAGCCCTTTCCTACTCTCACCCATCGCCTAGCCTTCGCGTGTGCTTTGCGTTCATGGGGGAGAGCACCCATCATGCAGCGCCTCACGACGGAAATCATATGAAGTAATTTTTTGTTCAGTTGTGTGCAGATCCGTGGGGCGGCGTCTTGCATCCCTCGTGTTCACTATGTTGGCTGTCACGCGGGCTCTGTAAGAGACATGGTGTTTTGAGATAGCGCGTCTCCGTTCGTGGCGCTATGCGGGCAACCAATGGGGACGCGTCACTGCGATGCTCCAGTGCATGCGCTGCCTTTAAGAGGTGCCTCACGAGCTCTGTGAGGCGGCGGCGGCATTGCTTCGAACTACAAAGAAGGAGCACGAAGGAACAAATTGGACATACGCATGGTATTGGAGAGGGAAATGCGTCTATCGCTTCTCCGTGCGAAAGCGCTCGGACGCACGTGTGACGCAAGCAGCCCTATCCAACATGTGGCGTCGCATCACAACCGCTCCCTGAACTAAGGCGGACCGGCGGTTCCCATTGAGGGGCGAGCGTTTGCACTGGCATTGAATAAAATAGAGGAGGCGTTGGTTAAGCTCAGCTACTAAGGCGTCGTTCAACATGTGGGTGACGCATGGAAGGCCAGATAAGTTAAAAGCGCCACCTCACTGTATTCGCAATGCCCACAAACTATAGGTGGCGCGCTGTGCGATTCAAGATGACTCCCAAAGGAGGGCCAACCTCTCTGCTAACATAGGGAAGGATCGTGCGGATGTCCGCCTTGTGACACTTCCAGCGAATAAAGTCATAAGCTGCACTTAAGTAAATATCAGATCAAAATAATTGCTCAATTCATAGAAAGCGCTAAATGCTCGCCACCCCATTATTTACCACGGCGCGAACGGATATATTTAAAGCTGCGCAACCGCGAATCAACGACGCTTTGCGAAATCGTGTGCGTGGAAGAAAACACATATGAACTGAACGGCACTCCACGTATATGTGTACGCCTGCCGAATGTGCCGTAGTAATAGGTCGTTAACGAGTAACGCCATCGTTGCTGCGCAGGACCGCATGTTTAGCGCCATCATGGTTTCTAAACACGCTGCGCCATCGTCATCACTTGCGTGGTCAGGTAGGCGGAGTGCGCGGTTCACATCTCTCGGGTCTTGTAGGTTTGATAAGCACCCAGAAACGAATGCACGCGCATGCTTTTCGCAACGTAGAAGAATTTCTCAATATCGATGCTGTTCAGACGGAAAAAATCCTCGCATATCCACGGAGAGAATGATGATGAGTGGGCGAAGCTGCGGAGGTTCATCGGTAAACCGTGAATCTTCCGTGAATTTCACCCAATACATCATGAAAGACGTGACAAAAACTCTATATATACCACGAAATGATTTTATTGTTCGTAAATGGTAGCTAGACGTGGCTTTCGTTCACTCTTCATTATAACTGAATTATGGTCGGTAAAATGAAGGGATAGGGGTTCTTGGATGGGCCATAGTGGCAAGTTTGCAAAGACGAGATCGATGCAGGTTCTTCGGATGGTTGTGGGTTGCATGTGGTCGATCACTAGATGGCACCGCCGCGCCATCTAGTGATCATTCTGAGACCTAGAAGTGGCTACTACTACGACGACGATGACGACGACGACGCCGGACTAGCCTACGCCCTAAGGAGCTTCGCCCCTAAAAGGTTGAGCTCACTTGGCAGCTTAGCTGTGCGCCTTGTGGCCGCGACTTCACGTTTCGCTTCGCTCGTCGAACCTTGGCAGCACGTGGCCACAAGGTTGCGCTACACGCACCACATCAGAAAAAAAAATTACACCATCTTCCGCTAAGGGAAACCATGTGTAGATGCGAAGCAGCGGGCGCCAACGCTTACACTGGCGGCGGCGTTTACGCTGGCGCTCATCGCGGCGTTGTGCAGGATAGAAACCTGGGGAGGCGCGAAGCACGCACAGGTGTTTCCTACTGGAACATGCCAATCGCTGTTAATGGGCAATGAGAGACAGAAGACTCCTATTGGACACAGAGACCCGCAGTCCGCTTTTAGTTAACGCGCACGCTGCGAATTTTTATTGTTCAACAACGCACAGGAGAAATCTCCCACCGGCACTACCTCGCAGGTCAAGATCCAGTGCCTATATATACGGGGTGGCCAGTGAACGGTTGTGCAGCGCGAGCAGTGGGGTTTGTTTCAATCGAGAAACTCGCTAGCAGACGCTACCTGCGTCGGCGTTGCGAGGCGAGAGAGGGCGGGGAGGGGGGGGGGAGCGTAGGAGAGGAGAGACAGGGGGGAGGGGACGCGTATGCGCAATGGGGTTGTAAACGCCGCGGGAGGGATGCCCACAGGAGAAAGAGGGGGGGAGCGTAGGAGAGGAGGGAGAGGGGGGAGGGCAGCGCATGCGCAGTGGGGGGTGTGGACGCCGCGGCAAAGGATGCCTAGAGGAGGGAGAGGGGGAGCGTAGGAGAGGAGGTGTGTGGAGAGGGTCTGCGCATGCGCAGTAAGGGTGGTCAGGCCGCACACCACCACCACCACCGGATTGAACCCCGCTATACGCTGCTTCGAATCTAAAAACTAGTATTATTTTGACCTCAACACTGTTGTCCATCAAGTACACTCCAAGTGACTTACGAGAGTGAGAAGTATTTCGTACAGGTGGCTAACCAGAGAAGCACGTGAAACGCTCGCTCCTCGCGAGTTAGCAGCAGCCAGTGCTGGGCAGTATCGATTATGCATGGATCTTCAAAACTATCTTAGACGCTTTTCGGGTATCTTGTATCTGTATCGCGATACGTCTCACAAGACTGGTATCTCCATCGGTATTTCCTATATATTCAATAATGATTTCTTCTCAAGCGCTCCGGAAGAAATCACGCAATGCCTGTACGCCTGCGCCGATTAGCTTCGATGCGCGGCCGTACCGTGTGCGCTGGCGCCACGCTGAGCGCGGCCACGCTGCAACGTGTTCGTACTATGAGTGGGCGACCCTGTACATTCGAAATGGGTGTAAAATCCGGCCGATTCAAGTGCAAGACAGAATAAAAAACGTGTCCAGCCGTCAGTTTCCGCTTCATCCTAGCATGGTGGGATCACTTGATCCAACTGAGCATGTCGCAAAGAGTACAGCGGCCATGTGCTCAGTGGCGGGCCTCGCACCCAAATACCGACACACAAGCTTTGTACTTCTAAACATGTCTTACGCATTCTGTGCGAACTGCACAATTCTCCGCCGATCCGACCGTCTTGCAGGTCATTTCTCCGAAAAAAATTAGTCCACTCGGCATGTAACTCCCATTACACTCTTCTGACTATAAGCTCTGAACACCGCGTCTTGCATAACATTTACGCGGCGATATCACTGTGTGCATTCGCACAAGTAATGTAGGTTTTTTTAAATTCGAATGCATTTCTTAGTCGGGCTATGTCAGGCATCCGGCGTTGTCCGCGGAGGAGGAGGATAGGTTGAGGAGGTGTGCGGGCCGGCAGGTGTTATCTCTCCGCTCTCACTCCCTCTCCCATAGCAACAGCTGCGGGCGCGCGCGCTTATCCTCGCCCCTAGCAACCGGAGCAGGTGGTGCGGGCGGAGTAGCGGAGAGTGAGTGGAGAGGAGGAGCGCGCTCTGGTGTGTGAGGGCGCTCGCATCGCGGAAGCTCGGCGGAGCTCCCACGTGTGTGGAGAGAGTGTAGGAGAGGGTAGGTGCAGTGCTTCGCCGCTCCTTCTCTCGCCGTTCGCTCTCTCTCCTCCCTGCGCCCCGCTCTCCCGTCCGCTCGCTCGCACGTATATATAAATGAAGTGAAGCGCGCGCGAAATGCATTCGCATTTCCTCACGATTCCCTTCGGGGAGGGGGGGGGGGGCTTTTTTTTTAAATGTGAAGCATTTCTTAGCGAACTTCGGCGACTTTGAGCGTATCTACCTATCTAGCCCCCCTACGACTTAGCGCTCTCCTGACCATATCGTTAATGTGATATATACCAAAATTGGTATGGCATAACATGACTGTATGACAAACATGAATGACTGGTCATATCATGAAAATCATGACTAACTTGTCATAAAAAGTATGATTTACACGCCATGGCCATAGTGCTCCTGAGTCCGTTTTCTTAATTTCACATATCCAAAAATTGGCACGATGAGACATTTCTGCATGACCAACATAAATGACAGGTGGTAATATGAAAGTCATGACCTGCATGTCATGTACAACATGATTTACATGCCACGCTCATGGCGCGCTGACGGCCGTTTCGCTAGCTTGATATACACCAAATTTGGTATTGCG
Source organism: Rhipicephalus appendiculatus (assembly GCA_030522465.1). NCBI lineage: Eukaryota > Metazoa > Arthropoda > Arachnida > Ixodida > Ixodidae > Rhipicephalus > Rhipicephalus appendiculatus. The sequence goes on from JALIZH010009360.1 coordinate 17,245, forward strand.
TGACGTAACTGTATGAGGAACATAAATGCCAAGTGGTAATATGGAAATCATGACATGTCATGTGCAACATGACTTGCATGCCACGCTCATGACACTCTCGGGGCCGTTTCACTAGCTTGATATACACCAAATTTGGTACTGAGTGACGTGCCTGTATGACGAGCAAAAACAACAAGTGGTAATAAGGAAATCATGACATGTCATATGCAACATGACTTGCATGCCACGCTCATGACACTCTCGTGGCCGTTTTGCTAGCTTGAGATACATCAAATTTCGTATTGAGTGACGTGACTGTATGACGAACATATATGACAAGTGGTAATATGGAAACCATGACATGTCATGTGCAACATGATTTGCATGCCACGCTCATGCTACTTCCGTGGCCGTTTCGCTTGCTTGATATACACCAAATTTGGTATTCAGTGACGTGATTGTATGGCGAGCATAAATGACAAGTGGTAATATGCAAATCATGATATGTCATGTGCAACGTGACTTGCATGCCACGCTCATGACACTCTCGTGGCCGTTTCGCCAGCTTCATACACACGAAATTTTTAAGGCGAAAGCCTTTAATGTCTCATGCTCACGTTTGTCCGTCCGGTCGTCCGTCCCTCCAGCCGTGCCCTGGCACGGTGCCAGGTGGGCACCGGTGCGCGCAAACGGACGGCGGACTCTAAAGCGCTCGCGCTTTGCTTGCGTAGCGTCGCTGGGCCCAGCGTCTCTAATCATGCAAAGAAGGAGACGCGCGCATTACGTTCCCTTCTTACCAACCCCGTCTCTGTGGGTACAGGCGTTCGAGGAACACACTTTGGAATTGTCAAAATGTCCCAATTTAAACGCTCGAACGCGGATGGCGTCTGCACGAAGCGCAGAGCGCGAAAATACGAACCCATACGAAACGGAGGCAGATTGGTCTCGCGTCTCGCTGCGATTCGAGGTAAAAAATTAAGGGAACATAAGTGGCAAGTGGTAGCATGAAAATCTTGGCATGCATGTCATCTACAATGCCATTTAGATGTCACGCTCACGGTGCGCTTGCGTCCAGTTCGCTAGCTTGATATACGCCAAAATTTGTATTGCGCGACGTGACTGTATGACGAACACAAATGACAGGTACTAACATGTAAATAATGACATGCATATTATGTACAGCATGATTTGCTCCTTGCTGGCTGCTTCGCATTATATCGATTCCCACAGTGCGTGGGATCTGCCGGTTTTTATTGTTACGTACCTTTTCGCAACTATTCATGCAGTTTTTACGAGTATGTTCTAGAGACGTTGCTTGTGAAGTGACATATTGCACAGAATGAAAATAACGACAATTACGTACACACAATGTAGCTACATAGCAAATACCTTTCTGCAAAAGTACCCTCTGTCCCCTAAGTTTCGTATGAGCGAAATAACGGCGTGATAATTGTTTCATGGCAGATCTCTATGACAGAACCTTTGTAAAACAGGGACTTTATTTCTTCACACAGATTCCAGTAAATGGTCGCTTAGGTCTTCGTAGATTCTGAATGCTCATAAAAAGTAAAACGATATCGTAAAAATAATGGTGTTGAATAGCTTTCAACCCATCGAAAAGTCGAATGCAGATCAACTGTTCAAGATGCGTTGATGTACGACGAATCCAGTTTCGTGCTGTTTGTCATGCACCTGCGGGGGGATTGCAGTTCTGTCAATGCTAAGCAGTTCTGTCAATGCGGTTCCTGTCAATGCTAAGCGCATTCCGCGCTTTCAGTTAAAATTGAACCAATCACTTGCTTGTTATTGATGACACATCCTCAAGTAATACAGTCACTTATTTCGGTCTCGTCCTTCCCACGGCATCTCAGTCATGCCATTTTTTCCTTCTATTGTATTCTATTCTACAATGCCTATAGTTATTCTTCCCAATGTCGAAAACAGGATGTGTTACATTTCTTCTACCCGATCTCGGGCGTTTCGTGAGATAACATGAGCCTCCGCTTCACACTGTGTCAGAAATGAGTGTTTAAAGCGAGCGTTTAGTTTTTGTCAGGTATTTTTCCTTCACTCCAGGAACACTCGTTATCCTCTGAGACCCGTACTTTCTCTATATGAGACAGTATTCGCATTTAAAAAAATTACACCATCTTCCCAAAGGCAACCCTGATGGGATGCGAAGCAGCAGCGTTGCGCACGGGTGGCGTCACGGGTTGAACGGCGCTAACGCGGGTGCTGCGGTGAGCGCTGGAAGATTCGTTTGAAGCGATGGCTGGCGTAGGTCTTGTTGCGCGTCAGGCGGCAGCTGCGGGCCCTGCGGCGAGCGCGCGGCAGGCGAGGGAGAGATGGGCGTCAGCGCGCACTGCGAGGGGAGCGTGACGTCAACGCGCAGCTGCGGCGTGACCTACTTGGCACCGCTCCAACACCTGCGGCGAGGGGAGCGCGTTGCGGCGCGTTCGTACGGATGCACAGAGGGACAGCGTTACACAGCCTAGTCAAAGAGCTGCTTCGCATCTAAAAAAAAAAGCTCGTGAATCGCTCATTACGCCCCCATTATTGAACAATATTTGTCATAGTAGTCATTCATTGCTTCTTTTGACCCCCAGGACCTGTCGTCGCTCTTGTATCTTCTCTTTGATGATAAGCTTATCACAGATTGAAATTGACATACGCTGCTGCACCCCGCGAAGCAGAGCAGGTTGTCCTCAAAGCTTTATTCCTCTGCGACTGGCGCCACGTCGTTTGCAATCAGTGTTAGAGGCTAACTCAGTCGCTATCCAACCTTTCAATCTGCTCCTCTGTTTCCGCCAATTGGGCGTCTATGGTTTCGGTCATTCGCTCAAGTGCATCGACCGTGCGCTTGAGCTCGCCGACAGCGGTCACCTCGAACACGCGCATCAGTTCCTCGTCCGTTCCGGAAGCACTCGCGGTAGCGCTATCGCTGGCGACGGAGGCGCCATCACCTTCCAGCGGGGAATCCGGGAGTGTCGGAGATGGCAATCGGTCGTTGCAATGGCCAATGTAGTGGGCAGCTAGCATATCATTCATGATGATATCGCCACATTTTTCACAGGGAGACGCGTGGAAACCGCACTCTTCCTCGAAGTGTTGGAGAACCTCCGCCAGAGGGCCGACGAAATCGCATCCATAGGGCTCATTCCAACAGTACGCCTTCAAGAGAGAAAAATGTGAAGAAGGGAGGGATAAATTTACACGCTTCTTGAATCGAAAAATGCATTTTACCACCGTAATTTTCAAAGTTGGAGTCCTCTGAAAGAATTAATTGTTGGGCTAGTCGGTCGCGCATAACTGCACGAGACGTATTAGCGCAAGAAAACCGACGAAAACATGAAAGACTACGAGGACAAATGCTAAGCGCTTGTCTTTTCTTGTGTTCGTCGATTCCTGTAATCACATGCAATCAAATACATTGACATTATCACTAATCAATAAATACAATCAACAAAGCAATTACAATACATAACTCTTATATTGCTGTTTTCAGGCTTTTCAGAACATGTTTTACAATTTCACGTACATGTTTCAATAGGAAGCTATCAAAGAATGTGATTGACAATGACCGATTTCTATTTCAAAAAATGGAATCCTGGTCAAACAGTAGTAATATACGCTAAAACTAAAAAATATCAAGGAGAAAATTCATGGGGATACAAGTTCCAAAAAGCAGTGCTTTTTGGCTCTACTTACCGTGTTCCTTTTCCTTATCGCCGACCCACTCAGAAGCTGCTATTGGATCGTTACCAACTCACCCCCCTGCAAACTACGTTTCATGTAAGTAGTTATCAATTAGACCCCACTGAACTTATCGACATAGTACAAGAACAAACTGCTCAGTGTCATTGAAAACTCGCGCCTTCGTCTCGCAGTGTATCCTTTATCCATACCCTGAAGGTGAACAGCCGGTCCCCCCCGCCAGGCCCCTCACTCCGCAGCCTGCTGCTCTAGCCAACACAGCCACACGCCATGCTCGTGCCAGCGATATAACGGTGACCTATTCATATGCATCATTTGCCGCTCGCGGTACGCAGATCTCGGAACAGCTTGAGCGTGTTTTCTATCACGCACCGCTTTTGCACTTTCTTTCAAATTGAAAACTGCCCTTGAGATGCGCACCAAAAGTGGCTCCCTTCTGTACCACTCATGATGTAGGAGGAAAAAAAAGAACACCGGGCACACTTGGCGTCAGACGCCACCGCGTGGCAGGAGACGCAGAGGGGTTATTCCATGTGCCGCAGTTTAAAAGAAAAAAGTATCAAACAGCGTCGAAGAGGCATATAATCATATAATCAATCCTTGGCCAATCCACCTGAGTGGGTATGAGCCATGTCAGAGGCAACAACAACAACAGCAGCAGCGTCGGCTTCTGCATTGTGGACACTCGCAACGCGTTCCTCAAATACAAGAGAGAGAGAGAGAGAAACAACTTTATTGTGCTCAAATACAAACACGTAACAACTGCGACAGTTGTTAGTTTACGCTTGTCCTGTGTATACCTATGCGTCCTTTTGGAGCGTCCTTCTTCGTGCGGCGGCGGCGCGTTGCAATTATCGAGCTGCTTGTCGTTCTTCGTGCGACAATGTAATTTCTTCGCCCTAGTGGCGAAAGTGTGACTTTTTGTTGGAATGACTTTCTTTGCACTGGTGAGACAACGGGAAACAAAACCTTGCCGTATAATTTCATCAGAAGGTGCGCGCACTCGGTCATAATGATCGTCACAGAGATTGAAAAGTGGCAATAGTGGTTGTTAATGAAGGAAAGAAGTGTAAATTTGAAGGCTCGGTTTTCTTTGTTAGACACAACATTAATGAGAACAGACAGAGAGAGAGAGAGAAGAAATGGTAGAGAGCAAAGGCAGCGAGGTTAACCAGCACAGAATGAACGGTTTGCTACCCTACGCGTGGGTACGGGATGGGGGAAATTGAGAGGGAGAGGAAAGAGTGGAAGGAGAGAGAAAGATATCACATAACACAACACCCACACACACAAACACGTAGTCGGTCACAATCCATAACTCTGGTGTGGTATGCGACATCACTGTAACAGTCATTTGTTCAAGTCCGTTTTACAGCGAAAGCTGTTATGAGATCACAACAAGGGTCGCTCTTGCGCCGTAGTTGTCCGCCGCCCCCGCCGGTGTCCGTAGCCAATATTGCACGAAATAAGAAAAAAAGCTAAATAAATAAAAAAAAACCCAATGACAGAATGGGAATCGAAGCGCGGCAGCCCAGCACTGCCACTGAGCTGCCACTTTTTTTTCTTTATTACTTTCACTTGCACATCAAACAGTAATATTACAGTGCATAAACAGCGGGGACAGAGGTAAGAAGCAGTGTAGTTTACATATCCATTATAATTCCTTTATACATATAAGGGGCTCAAGTTTCCCGAGCCACTCTGGCACTGGGTCCAATGCCTATTCGTGAATATTTCCGCCAAATGATCTCGAACTTTGTTGATTGTAAAATTAGGGACAGAGCTACGCCACTGCTTGAAACGGCGATGCAAACTGACCCTATGCAGGCTTCATGTCGGGTAAGGAATCACGTTAACGTGTATTGTAAAGCGTTTTAGAACAGTAATGTAACAACCAGGTGTCACACAATGCGAATTGTGTAACGAGTGGGTCGTTCAATGCTCCAACCCATTACAAAAGCCTCATGCATAATTCTTCATCGTCGTCAGCCACAGCATCAACAAAGTGCACATAATGCGTGACAAGTGTGTAGCGGGTACCGCGCTTTTCCGAAGAATGACGAATAATGGCATAGTAGACGCTTCCCCACTACCCAAAAATTATGATGATTTATGGCGTAGCGGGTACCATGCAAGTGCGCTTGTAGCAGTTGCCCCAAGCGTGTTTAAAAAATTACACCATCTCCCGCTAAAGGGAACCATGTGTAGATGTGAAGCAGCGGGCGCTAACGCTTACACTGGCGGTGGCGTTGACGCTGGCGCTATCGCAGCGTTGCGCAGGAGAGAAAACTGAGGAGGCGCAAAGCACGCAGTGATGGAGCAGTGTTTCCTACTGGAACATGCCAATCGCTGCTAATGGGCAATGAGAGACAGAAGACTCCGACTGGACACAGAGACCCGCAGTCGGCTTTTAGTTAGCGCGCACGCTGCGAATTTTTATTGTTCAACAACGCACAGGAGAAATCTCCCACCGGCACCACCTTGGAGGTCAAGATCCATTGCCATATATACGGGATGGACAGTGAACGGTTGTGCAGCGCGAGCAGTCGCTTTTTTCAACCAAGAAACTCGCTAGCAGACGCTGCCTGCGTCGGCGTCGCGAGGCGAGAGAGGGGGGGTAGCGTAGGAGAGGAGAGAGAGGGGGGGGACGCGCATGCGCAGTGGGGGGTGTGGACGCTGTGGGCAGGGATGCCTAGAGGAGAGAGGGGGGGGAGCGTGTTAGAGGAGAGAGAGGGGGGGGACGCGCATGCGCAGTGGGAGCGCGGGGAGGGATGCCTAGAGGAGAGAGAGGGGGAGCGTAGGAGGGGGAGAGAGGAGGGGAGGCGCATGCGCAGTGAGGGTGTGGTTGCCGCGTGGAGGGATGCCTAGAGGAGAGAGAGGGGGAGAGGAGGTTTTTTTATTTTTATTTTTTTTTGAAAGGGTTTGCGCATGCGCAGTAAGTGAAGCCTCGAGGCACACCACCACCACCACCGGATTAAGCTTCGCCATAAGATGCTTCACATCTAAAAGGGCTCTAGGAAGGCCGCTCTTCCAGCTTTCGCTGTGACTGTGCTGAGCGTTCCGCGAAGGCCTGGCGGTTTTTTCTTAAAAACCTCAATAGTTCCTTGGTCGCCTTCAGCTGCGATGTCCTCTGTCGACAACGTGCAAGAATAGATTCAACAGACATTTGTCTATTATCAAGGTGCGGTAGAACGCACGCCAGTGATTGTCTCTGAACATAACAGTTCGGACAGTCAGACAGGATGTGCATCTCGTCGCAACGACATGCATCCCCGAAACCTTATCGGCCATTCCAGTGCGAAAGGAATAAGATTTCGCGGTGAATACCACACCTAACTATAAAAGATAAAGAACTGTGGCCTCTCTTCGGCAGAGTCCATTTCGCATATAGAGATCCATCAAGGAGCACAGGCGGTGTTGACGATTAGTCTGGTTGGTCTGGCTGCTTGGAGGCACAATAAAAAGTCTGATCTCCTGTGCATGCCGTCAAAGACTGCTGGCAGCGTCAGACCTTGAAGGTGGTATGGTATCTTCCTGTGTGGCTTCAAGATTTGTCCGAGTGGCATTATCCACGTGTTCGTTCCCTATGACGCCGCAGTGACTTGGAAGCCATTAAAACGTGGCGTGGTGCCCTTGCTCATCAGATGTATGGAGAAGGTATCGAATTTCAAATACGACATGTTTGTGTAGCCCGCGACGCAGTGTTGACAGCACTGATTGTAAGCCTGCCTTGGAGTCGCTGAAGATCGACCATTGTTGAGGTGGTTCCCGATTGACTAAAAGTGCCGTGCGCAGAGCAGCTAGTTCCGCAGCTGTCGACTTCGTGGGGTGGTCAGTCCTAAAGCTGATGGTAATAGCTCTTGCTGGGACTGCACCGGACGAAAACTGGAGGTTTGAGGAACCATCCGTATATATATGTACAGTGTCCGCATACCTCTCGTGCAAAAGAAGCAGAGACAGTGGCTTCAGCAGAGTCGATGATAGCTCAGATGTTTTCCGGATTCCTGGTGCACTGAGATGCACTGCGGGTCGAATAAGACAGCAAGGGGACGTCGATGGTTTATATGCAGTCTTGAAACCGGTTGTATTTGACAATAGTTTTAGATAACGATGCTTGGCTCCTGTCTCAAGGCAGTGAGGCAAGGTGATGACAAGGAGCACGTGCCAAATGTCAGACGTGCGTTCTCAGGACTTCCACCGTAATGTGACTTTGCATTGGATGGCCACGAGCAATTGCAATAGTTGCCTCTGTTGACGTACATCTGGGCAATCCAAGGCACACTGAGTGCCTTGGATTCTGCAGATTAGGGTTCTGCAGGCTTGTACTGCCTGCAGAACCCTAATATTTGTTTTGCGTGTATTGCTCAGCACAGGTAGACTATTATATCAACCCAGGAACGGGGAGAATAGACATTGGTAATTTCAACGCGAGAGCGTTAAGGAAAGACCGAGATCGGCAGCGTTGACCCGACTAATGCAAAGAATAAGTGTCAGGGTACCAGCAGGAATCAAACCCCAGCATTCTGCATGGCAATCAAGTATTCTACCACAGCGCTACGCCAGGTCTCGGAACTGCTTTTCAAATAGACCCTAATGTTCGTGCAACGTCAATTGTGGTTGTAGTGCTGGCTGTCCAATTAAAAAAATTACACCATCTCCCGCTAAAAGGAACCATGTGTAGATGAGAAGCAGCGGGCGCTAACGCTTACACTGGCGGCGGCGTTGACGCTGGCGCTCATCGCAGCGTTGCGCAGGAGAGAAAACTGGGGAGGCGCAAAGCACGCAGTGATGAAGCGGTGTTTCCTACTGGAACATGCCAATAGCTGCTAATGGGCAATGAGAGACAGAAGACTCCGACTGGACACAGAGACCCGCAGTCCACTTTTACTTAACGCGCACGCTGCAAATTTTTTATTGTTCAACAACGCACAGGAGAAATCTCCCACCGGCACCACCTTGCAGGTCAACATCCAGTGCCATATATCCGGGGTGGCCAGTGAACGGTTGTGCAGCGCGAGCAGTCGGTTTTTTCAGCCAAGAAACTCGCTAGCAGACGCTGCCTGCGTCGGCGTCGCGAGGCGAGAGAGGGGGGTAGCGTAGGAGAGGAGAGAGAGGGGAGACGCGCATGCGCAGTGGGAGTGTGGACGCCGCGGGCAGGGATGCCTAGAGGAGAGAGGGGGGGAGCGTAGGAGGGGAGAGAGGAGGGGAGGTGCATGCGCAGTGAGGGTGTGGTTGCAGCGGGCAGGGATGCCTAGAGGAGAGAGAGGGGGGAGAGGAGGTTTTTTTTAAATTTTTTTAATGGGTTTGCGCATGCGCAGTAAGGGAGGCCACGCGGCACACCACCACCACCGGATTAAGCTTCGCCATAAGATGCTTCACATCTAAAACATTACATATGTACTCCTATAATACAGCATGCCACATCGGGTTTTGTAGTTAAGCGCCATCCCCTGAAGTTGATTTATGTAGAAGTGTCCAGGGCTACCCTCCTCGCGAGCACAAGCGCTACATATCAGCTTACCGCTTCTGGTGTTGCTGATATCCATGTTTCGGTTGGCGTCGTTACGCAACTGTAAACAACTGGTTATATAAAACATATGCGACTGTTCAACCTATGTCCGTGCGTACCACATTTCTACATATCTTGAGCGTCTTTTCGGAATGTCTCGCTCAATAAAAATTGCACCATCTCCCACTAAAGGGAACCATGAGGGGATGCGAAGCAGCATTGGGGGTGCACACCAAGTTTCCGTTTACGTTCACTCGGCCGTCGAAGCCAAGCGTCGGCGTCGAGCTACCGCTTCCGCAACAGAGAGCCAACGCGAGTCTGCGGCGAGGGTAGCGAGGCTTTCGACACAACTGCAGCGGCCGGGAACCGACGGAGCGACCGCACGATTCAAGCGGTACTTTTAGGGGCGAAGCTCCTTAAACCGTGGGTCGTGCGTCCTCGATGTATGTAGTAGGTAGCCACCTCCACGCCACCTCTCGTTTAGTTCTTGGAATGTCCGCTAGATGGCGGTACTTGTATATGATGAATATATTTATGGGCGAAGCTCCTTACGGCATCACCTCGGCGGTCCTCGGTTGTCCATGCATTCTGAGTAGCCAGTAGGCACTGGATTTCGACCTCCAAGGTAGTGCCTGTGTGAGATGTCTCCTGTGCCTGATTAAACAATAAAAAATTCACAATACATGTAAAATTAAAGTGAGCTGCGAATCGCCATGACTCTCATCGACCCTTTAGTAGAAATGCGCCCGATCTCACGTCGTTGATGATGTACTGCGCAGAATTTGCGGAAGATTACCGGTTTACCGACGCACCTCCGAAGCTTCGCCCACTCATCATCATTCACTCCGTGGATATGGTGCCGTCATCTCCAGTTCTCGTCTCGTTTCCGAGAGGGCGCTGTCCTATAGACATGCGTACAATATGGCGGTTGGGTGAAGGTACGCTAGATGGCGTTGGCGGTGCAGCTGTTATTCATGCTGTACATGGTGAGGATGGAAAAAGCGCTAGAAGGTAGCAACATTGGATTTAATTTGTCACACAAACAGGCCGGCGCGATGGTTGAGCAGAAGCTTCCAGGTCTATTTCACGCTGACGATATTGTCTTATTTGCGGACAGTCAAGATGATATACAGCGGCTGGCAGATATATGCGGAAGGGAAGGCGAGGCTCTAGGACTAGGTTTTAGTGCAACAAAATGTGGATTGATGATATTCAGTGATCACAGGGCCAAGAAATACCGAGGGTAAGCGAGTACAAGTACCTCGGAGTGTCGGTAAATGAGGGGGGATAGATATATGGAGGTACAAGAGAAAGCATCGGTAACAAAGGGAAAGAGGAATGCTGCAATCATGAAGCACAGAGCGTTATGGGGATACAATAGGTACGAGGTGCTTCGAGGGCTGTGGAAGGGTGTGATGGTTCCGGGGCTTACATTTGGGAACTCAGTGGTGTGCATGAAGTCAGAGGTGCAATCAGGAATGGATGTAAATCAAAGGACTGTGGGACGCCTCGCGTTGGGCGCTCACGGGAAGACGACAAATGAGGCTGTAAAGGGTGATATGGGATGGACAGGTTTTGAAGTGAGGGAAGCTCAGAGCAAAATTAGATTTGAAGAGAGGCTGAGGAAAATGAAGGAGAGCAGATGGGCAGGGAAGGTATTGAGGTATTTGTATAGAAAAAGCGTCGACACGCAGTGGAGAAAAAGAACTAGGAGGCTCACCAGTAAATATACGGCTAGCAGTGTGGGCGACATGGCAACAAGGAGCATTAATCGAAAAGTCAGAGAGGCGGAGAGGACTTATTGGATGACAGCGATGGAAAAGAAGCCGGCTCTCAGTGACAACCGAAAGGGAAAAAACGAAATAAGGAGGGAGAGGTTTTATGATAATTCAAGGGGAAGCGCTTTACTGTTTGAAGCAAGGTCGGGTTGCCTTAGAACGCGTAGCTATAAAGCGAGATTCTGTAACGAAGAAGAACAATGTACATGCTGTGGGGGGAACTAAGGAAACGATGGAACATGTACTGATTGAATGTGGCGTTATCCACCCAGATATACGTGTGGGCACGAGTCTACATGAAGCCTTGGGTTTTAGGGACAACAATGGAAAGCTGAACACGTCCGCGATAGAAATAAGTAAGAGATGGTTAGAGTATTGGTGGCAGAAAAGTAGAGATAAAGGACAAAAATGAAGAATGGGAAAAATAAGGTCATTCTGCCTTAATGGAGTACTGACACGAATTTTAAATATTTTCGGATTGTTGCTCTAAATAAAAAAATTACACCATCTCCCGCTAAAGGGAACCATGTGTAGATGTGAAGCAGCGGGCGCTAACGCTTAGACTGGCGGCGGCGTTGACGCTCGCGCTCATCGCAGCGTTGCGCAGGAGAGAAAACTGGGGAGGCGCAAAGCAGGCAGTGATGGAGCAGTGTTTCCTACTGGAACATGCCAATCGCTGCTAATGGGCAATGACAGACAAAAGACTCCGACTGGACACAGAGACCCGCACTCCGCTTTTAGTTAACGCGCACGCTGCGAATTTTTATTGTTCAACAACGCACAGGAGAAATCTCCCACCGGCGCCACCTTGGAGGTCAAGATCCATTGCCATATATACGGGATGGCCAGTGAACGGTTGTGCAGCGCGAGCAGTCGGTTTTTTCAACCAAGAAACTCGCTAGCAGACGCTGCCTGCGTCGGCGTCGTGAGGCGAGAGAGGGGGGGGAGCGTAGGGGAGGAGAGAGAGGGGGTGACACGCATGCGCAGTGGGAGCGTGAACGCCGTGGGCAGGGATGCGTAGAGGAGAGAGGGGGGGGAGCGTAGGAGAGGACAGAGAGGGGGGGACGCGCATGCGCACGGGGGAGTTAGACGCCGCGGGCAGGGATGGAGAGAGGGGGGGGAGTGTAAGAGGAGAGAGAGGAAGGGAGGCGCATGCGCAGTGAGGGTGTGGTTGCCGCGGGGAGGGATGCCTAGAGAAGAGAGAGGGGAAGAGGAGGTTTTTTTTTTTTATTTTTTTTGAAAGGTTTGCGCATGCGCAGTAAGGGTGGTCACGCCGGCACACCACCACCACCACCACCACCACCACCGGATTAAGCTTCGCCATAAGATGCTTCACATCTAAAACGTGGGTGTCAAGAACCCTAAAAACAGTGTCGCGGTGCATGGGAATGCACCGAATATATTTTTATTACCGCTACCTTAAAACAGCAATTTCGGTTTCGGTATCGATAGGGTGGCTTCGCAGTGACGTATCAAGACTGCTCTGACGTCACGGGAAGACTGCAACTCGCGACATACTAGCAACAGTTGCCTGTTTGCTGTCAGTCGCACGTGGTTCACGTAAACAACGATAGGTGCATTGTCGTCCATTGACTCTGAGAGTGATTTCTGCGACTTAGGCTGCATGCAGGACGCAAATTTCGCGAACCCAGTGAGCTGTGTTGATTTGTCATGATAATGTCCATTGCGGTGGGGCTGGCTTGCAGATGCTGGGTGACTAACTTTAAAATCAATGTATAATATTTTGTACGCGTTGTGTGGCTGCGGTGTGTGGAGAGCGATGACAGTGCACACTATGGAAACGATACAGTTCCCTTTTGGGGTGCCTCAGAATCGCGTCAGTAGTCCTTTAAGAGGCAGAGAGATGGACCGTGAATTTATATTTTTCTTTGCTATAATAACATAGATTTAATCATTGTAGATAAGGCATTAGGCCAACACAAAAGGAAAGTTTTTTTTCGAGCCTGGTGGCAGACATGTCACCGCCCCGTTATAAAGGGGACGCTCATAGCATCCATCCATCCATCCATCTCCGATTGCGCGGACCGCCGTAAGAGTGCGCTTGCCGGATCGTGCTGCTTGGCGGACCATGGACGACGACCGGTCGTTGAAGTTTGAATAAAATTTCACACGCACTATCGCTTTGATTACTGCTGGGCGAAACCACTGAAGATTTCACGGTGTAACCATGATTGCTTCAGTCACCTTAACTCTCATCGACCATTTAGTATAAACGCGCCCGATCTCACGTCGGTGATGATGTACCGGGCAGAATTCACGGAAGATTCACGGTTTACCGATGAACCTCCGCAGCTTCGCCCACTCATCATCATTCACTCCGTGGATATGCTGTGTTTTTTTCGACCGAGCACGCGGTTACATGAAATGGGGGGAGGGAGAGGATGGAGTGGGTTTACAGGCTGCAGCGCGGGGGGAGGAGAGGAAAAAAGGTGACCGAACGCCTGCGTAAACGCCCGCGTAAAGCGCGAGACAGACGGTACGATTTTGCATGCGATGCGGCGTGCGGCGTCGGATGACTCGGCATGCGGCGTACGACGTTTCGAGACACATGGGGCGAACGAGCAATCAGCGGCAGAATCCACCAACATACGGCGCCTCGGCATGCGCACTCGGAAGACTTCGTATCCTCGCAATGAAGCACAAAACAAACCACTTTGCAGAGCCACGCTTCGTTCTATAAGAAAATAATTAATAAAACTACGCCTTGGAGCACGACAAGCACACCGCAACAGCGGCAACAGCCCCCCCGTCACTCACGGCTCCGATAGGTAGGCCTAGCATAGCGGGCGCCGGCTGTCGCCTACGCCGTTCGCAATCACACGCGAGTTCGTCATAGAGCGCTTGTTTTTGACAACCCGATTAAGCTTTGCGCTCGTATGTAATCCGTTAGCATACGCCATTAACTTCCTCGACGTCATCGATGTGAAGAGCAATGGTGGAAGCGAAGCGCGACGGCTCGCCGAGACGCCGGTGCCGCTGTGTTTACCTGCGAAATGGGCCTTGCATCGCTGCTCGCGACCTCACCAGTGGTTTTGAAACAGGTGGTGTCTTGCAGAAATGGCACACTTCAAACATCACTTTATTCAATCCGGAAATGTCACGTCACAAGGGAAATGTACTCGATGTTTATCACGCCGTCGCGAGTGGCAATGTCGGTGAATGCTCCGAGGCTCGACTCCATAGACTCGCCTTGGCCACGGTGACTGGAGCGGTGACAGGGAGATGGCGCCACCAGTGACGTGACGACACACGTCACCCGCGCTCTCATTGGCTGCGGCCATGCGACGGTCCGACGCGGCGACGAAAATATCTGCCCGGTTTGATGCACGCTGGGCATGCGGTGCGGCGGTCCGATGCGATGAAACGTCACGAAACGTCACCATTCCGGCTGCCGCACCGCCGCGCCGGACGCCGTATGCATGGAAAATCGTACTGTCTGTTTCGGCCTTAAAGGAGGAGAGTGCGCGGCCGCAGAGCGGGGGAAGAGGAGCTCTCTACCCGCTTAATATACACACTTGAAGGAGAGGAGACTAGAGGAGGAGAGTAGCGCATGCGCCGCGAGAGCAGAAGCGAGAACGCAGGAGAAGAGCAAGCAGATGGTAGGAGAGAAGTGGAGAGAGTAACGCGCAGCTGTTGGAGAGGGAAGGAGGAGAGTTACGCATGCGCAGTGTGAGTGCGGACGCCGACGACGCCGCGGGACATGCCACCGCTATAAAATGCTTCGCATCTAAAAATTACAACACAGCCACCTTCCCTCAGCATGCTTCTCATAACGTCGATTCCCAGGGTACAGTGCCGTCCACTGTTAGGGTGAACACGGCTCAGCGTGGCAGCGCTCTGCGGAACGCCAGTGCAGCCGGCGCGGCCGCGCATCGAATCGAAGTGGCGCAGGCGCACACAAGCGCGCCGTTCTTGCTGTACTACAGACAAGCAAGAAGCGGCGCCTGGCTACTACTGAACGACACGCTTGAGCGATGTAGCAGACGAGATAAAGCACCTCTCGTGTGTCCATGCGCGGCTACGCTTCAATGCGCGGCCGCGCCGGCTGCACTGCCGCTGCGCGGAGCGCGGCCACGCTGAGCCGTGTTCACCCTAACAGTGGACGGCACTGTACATGGAATCTGCCGTATTTTGTAGCGTTAGCTACACTGGCCTAGCCAAGCCCGTTTCGCGTGGCACATCAAGAGCCGTGCTGCGCATGCGCGAGGATCAGTGATGTCACAGAGCTGGCGCACCTGAGCCGGCAGCTCCCGCGCACTCCGCCGCCGCCGCGCGCGACTCGCCGCTGCCGGTCTGCGCATTCCAGAGGAGTGACGTCGTAGCCGTGGTAGACGCAGTGGCGCCGCCGGCGCGCGCGTGCAGCCTTCGCTGTGCAGTCGCCGTCTGACACTGCGCTGGAGCCACGGCGCTTCTGACTGGCGTTTGCCTGTGTGGTATAGGGAACCAGCGCTGGAGTTTTGGCGGTGCGGGCAGCGCCGCCCTGGTGGTCAAAGCGCGCACCTCTCAGCTGCTCCCGCAGACGAGAGCGGCCACTGGTAGAGGCGGTGCGGGCGCGCATCGCCGAAACAAAACCACATGGCGCTGGCGGTACTGTTGCGTATTCAAGTGCCACAATATGTAGAAATGAGCGAGGACGTATCCGTGTACATTTTTCCTTTTAAATCATATGAATAAAAACGGCGGCGGCGTTGCATCTAAGCGGACGGGCGAGCAGAGTATGGTCTGCTCTTGCTCTCCTGTATAGTGGCGTCGGGCTGGTTTCTAAACCGAATTGTTCGTGTCCGCTAGATTTATGCGACAGTCAAGACGGCCACCAGTCGAAACCAGGGCCAAACAGCAGAATTTAACCGGCAGTTTGTCCAAAATAAAACTAGCATATTATGCAGCATGTGGCATATCTAACAATTTTTTTTTATCGGACCACCACCACCAACCTCCTTCTGATGCCCCCGCGTAATCTTGAAGGATACGGCGGGCAGGTAGTCTACATTATTTGGAAACAGTTTCGTATAGAAGGAAAGCTGCCTTGTCTACGAGTTGTTTGCGGGGGCACATTCGCCCAAGCCGCTGAACTATAGCTGTTATAAAAAATACGCACGCGATGGATACTCGATGTTGTGATGCCTCCGTTTAACTTAATTTGTGCTACAGACATGGATCTTGTTACGAATAAAGCAGCGGTTTACTCGAGGCTTAGCTTTCTGGAGTCAGCCGATGCGGAAAGCTTCTATCTGCATTGGATGCCGTGCCGAAGTGACATCGGAATTTATGCCTCGCTAGAGAATTGTCAAATGTCTTGGATTTTTACCTATGAACGGAAGAAAAGTAAATTTAAGGGCTCGTTTTTTCTTTGTTAAACACAATATTAATTAGAACTAACAGACATTGGATTTTTTACTTGTTTAATATGCCTAACCTAGTGTTTTAGTATTTCCGCTTGCCTGTGTCTCCTTAGAATAAAGGGGTTTGATCAACATCGATAATTGCTAGGGTTTTACGTGCCAGACAAGGTATGATAATGAGGCACGCCGTAGTGTGGGTACCAGGATCAATTTCGACCGCTTGGGGTTCTTTAATGCGCACATAAATCTAGGTACACGCGTGTTCTTTGTATTTCGCCCCCATCGAAATGCCACCGCCGTGGCCGGAAATCTAGACCACGGCCTCGAGTATAGCAGCGTGACACCATACGTGCTATACTACCACGGTGGTTTGCTTCAGCAACGTCCGCGTGTACACATACCGCGCATTGGGAATACATACCACGCCAGAAAAAAAAAATTGACGGCGCTACTCCTTGTCTCTATTTTTCTTACTGCAGAAGTGGGCCCCGGGATATCGACGCAGCACGTACTTATCAATAGAGGCGTGCAGCGTGCACTAGCCTGACACGAGTCCCATCGAGAAGCCAGAAAATGTTGACGAGGGAATCGCAATCACGGCACAGCACTGTCTCTTCGACGCGCTTTGCTGAGCTTCTCTCCGTTTTCCAGTGATTTGCAGTGAGAGTTACCTTCGGACAAAGTTCTTTTTTTTTAAGAACCACAGTGCAGTATTACTGGCGGAACAGCTGCTCGTGCTAAAATCCAGCCGGGGAACGGCGCACGCGCGTGCTCTCGCCGCGGTACACTGCGGCCGGCCGTCTGGGCGCGAGTGGCGAAGTTGTGTCGCGACTCGCCGCCAGGGGCCCTTTTTCGGCGCGCCACCTATCCAGCGCTGGTCTCCTATAGCCATGGAGAAGGAGAGCGCAAATGCTGCTCAACGGCGCAGAAGAGCGGAGAAGCTTGACTCATCGGATCCTGAAGTAGTTGCCTGGCAATTAGCGTCCCAAGCTGGGATTTGGGATTCGTGGAAGCATGATTTGGGATTCACCACCATTCATCTTGTCTATCAGAGACAGATAATTCCAAATACTGCGTTGGGGCCATAGAGACGGCAGCGTGTTACTTCACTGATCACCGAGCCGTCTTTGTGGCAATATAGAAGCAACGATGTTGAGCAAAAATTAATATACATGTGCCACATAATACGTATACCGTGTGTGTGTCATTGGAGCAGCAGTAAGCATGATAATCAAGCTAATCCTAGACTATCTAGACAATCAGGAAAGCTAAGAATAATCAGCTGAAGCTTTGCTAACGCTACGTATATCCTGGCATAGCCTAGCTAAGCCACTGCAGCATTTTTTTATTGAGGCGTACACTGGCAGCCTCAACACAACAGCACCAAGAACGGCACAACGATACTCTGGCGCGCACAGTTCGACGCTCGGCGATTTGAAGGTTATCGCACGAACGCCGACCAAGAACCACAAGTGCGCCACCGTGCAGTGTTGCCAGGTCGGACGAGGCGGCGTAGCCAAAAGAGAGAGAAACTGTAGCCCAAATGTAGGCAAAGACAGAAAAGAGCAAAAATCATCATCATCATCAGCCGGTCTACGCCCACTGCAGGGCAAAAGGCCTCTCCCATGTTTCGCCAATCAACCCGGTCCTGTGCTTTCTGCTGCCACGTTATACCTGCAAACTTCTTAATCTCATCTACCCACCTAATTTTCTGTCTCCCCCCTCACGCGTTTGCCATCTCTTGCAATCCAGTCAGTTACCCTTAATGACCAGCGGTTATCCTGCCGACGTGCTACGTGCCCGGCCCATATCCATTTCTTCTTGATTTCAACTATGATATCCTTAACCCGAGCGAGCGATGGAAAGGAAAATGATAGGTGTAACCTTAAGAGACAGGAAGAGAGCAGAGTGGGTCAGGGAACAAACGGGGGGTTAATAGCAAAAATATCTGTAGCCAAGTATAGCCATTCTTATTTGCAGTTGTATTTGGACTTACATTTTCACATTCGTCTACTTCTGTACAGCCTGCCATTAGTTATCAAACGGCTTGCGTTCAAGAACGTCAAAGTATCGGTATTCAGGCGCTTTCTTAAGAAATCACCGCACTTTAATTTAGGAAAAAAACGAAAAGAAAACTCAATTTTGCAAGCTGCCTCTCACCAGACCTTTGCTTTGGGAAACAACTTCTGATTTGAGGTGTTCTTAGGACCAGTTATCACAAACTCTGCAGTATTTTACACATGAAGCAAAACAATGTCAAGGATTATATTTTGTGCTTCCTAGACAAATTTCATTATCGTAGCCACTAGTCTTTGTCGCCTTCCCTGGGAATATTTACTTCATGCTTATAATTCAGTTTAGCGCCACCAAATAAAAAAAAAGCCCACTTGTACATGTATAATGTAACCTCTTTGCGGCAGTGAAGGATAGAGCAGCGGTAGATAGTAATAATAATGGAGGCTTTGCATCCCAAAACGACGACATGATTAGCAGAGACGCCGTGATGGAGGGTTCCGGAAATCACGACCACCTGAGGTTTAACGTTCACCTTATCTGAGCGTGCAGGATTCTGTATCATTTTGCCTTCATGGAAAGGCGGTCGCCAAGGTCGGGATGCGATCCCACGATCAGCAGTCGAGCACCATAACCAATAGCTCATCGCGGTGGGTAATACGCTAGATAAATAATTAAACCTTTTACGGTAAAGTTGCTCCAGGCAACGTAGATGTCATGCAATGCACGAGCGATGAGCACAAGCATCGAATTCTGACACTGGGGGAAATGCGGGAGCTCATTAATCATGAGCAGGGCCAGGCGCATGACTCCATTCTTTGCAGCGAAGTCGCTTGGGCTTGTGTAGGTTCTGCATCATACACCGCTACCCACGTTGCGCCTGCAATCTGGTTAAAAACTAGATTAACCGCTTGGGAATAGGAGAAATTGCAGAAGGTTCCGATAAACGAAGGCCTGTACCTATACAAATACACATCCAACTTCTTGGCCTCCAGTTTGAAATTATGGCCTGAAATCATGTGTTCCATACGCTAGTATAGCCAAAGCACGGCTTCCGGAGAGGCGGAAAGGCGTTTCGTTGTCACCGGGGCGGAAAGGGTCATAGACCAATGTGGCTCGTCGCACTGTATTCTGTTCGCTTAAGCGACGAAGCGTGAGCATTTCCGGTGAATTTTGTCGCTTTCGGCACCTTCAAGGCCAGATGTGAACGTGCCTTCAAAGATTTGTTTCTGCTCGATGACAGTCACATCTGGAGTGTCGATCGTGACTGCGCCACCTATAGCCCCAACAAAGCCAAGTCGCCGATTTTCAGTAGCCCAAATATAGCCACATAGCCAAAGCACCCAAGTCGAAGCCAAATTTTTTTTTTTCTGTAGCCCAGTTTGGCTATATATAGCCAAACCTGGCAAAACTGGCGCCACGGCCCAGAATCCTCTTTCGAGGAGAGGGTGGTATCAGACAAGCTTCACTCACTCTTTATGCTGCTCCTTAAGCTGCGATCACTCCCGTCTGAAAAAAACGCATTTTCCTTTCTGTTTTTATGGCGGAAGCCTTAGGTGCCTCATGAAACGGGAAACTTGACTGTCGGCGACGACCGCCGGCTGCGTCGGGGACGAGTGATGCAAAAAATGATCACGTGATGACCTCACCATGACGTCACAGATCATGGCGTCACAAATTCTGGCGTGACGTCATGTGACGTAACGACACACGATGCCATTGTAGCGCCCTGCTTTGGGCGGTGAACAAAACCGGAGAGCGTTCGACCTCAAGAGAAGGAAATGAAGACGGCGCTTGGCAGTGGCACGTGAAGTCACGACTCGTGTTCCCTGCTCCCTTATGCATCGACTGAGAGGAAAAAGATGGCTTTCGCCTTCAAGTCGTCTTAGGTGAATGCACAAGGGACACTGAGTTTGTTGGTTTTTTTTATGAGGACGTGATATATTTCGTGGAGCATAACAAGTCGTTCAAACAACGCCGTACTAAGCAGCACCTTTGTAATATATTTCCCATCACTTTCGTTATCGTCCACACAGAAAGAGCCGACGAAGTACGCGCTTCATCACACCGAATGGAAAGCTTAAAATAGAGAGAAAGGGTGGAGAGCTTGTCGTGGACGGTTGTTGCATGGAAGAGCCAATGAGGTAGAGACGAATACGAAATCCTGGTCTTCACTGTTCCGCACGCACCGTGCGTGGTATTTATTGGACGCTAAAAAAAAAAAACAAAGCACTCAACAATGACTGTCACGACTGGCGGGTTTGACGCATTAAAACAATGACTGGCGGGTTTGACGCATTAAAACAAATGGAAACGAATTCAGGAATACTTTAGGTAAAGACATTGCCTCCTTTACCAGATGCCTGAGGAGTGGCTCGAGCTTCCCGCGGAACCAGCATGCCTGTGAGTTTCGAACAGACGGAGCATGGTGGCGATCGCGACCGACACTATCATGACGTCATCTGCTTAATGTTTTTTGTCCGCGGCCCATGAGAGCGCGCCAATCGAGAGTTATTCGAGATCAGCGACTGTACACGGCCATTTCGGAGGCTATGCAAGATGTCGAATTCTTGCAGCGTCCGCCACATGTGGCGCTAGCGACCGACACTAATTGACAGAAAAAGAGGGAGAGTGTTTGGAAGCTGGTTTTCTCTTCATGCGGCAGGCATCTAGTCTAGGAGGCAAGGGTAAAGACAATGATTTGAACGTGCTTCTTCTCTACGACATTTCATTACACCAAGCAGGACTCACTCGCCTGCACCGAAATGCACGCGTCATGCTTCCAACTTAATACCTCGTCATGCCCCAGCGGCAGCAATGACGTCACTCATTCTGGACGGTAGTGGGGCGTACAATGACTCGATGAGCGGTGAGCGATATCGGTGAGCGAGCCCGTAAAAACGATACCGTCAGAACGAAAGGCTTCGATGTCGTGGGGTATTGCGAGACTTTTTCCGCAAGGGCGCATGCGCCGTGGAATCATGAAAAATACTCATTAAGCTGTTCCTGCAAACTTACTTCTGATAGATAATTCATTTCAACAGGTGCTATGCGAATCAACTAGCGCGCACAGAGTTGGCCCGATGAGAAAAATGCAGTTACAGGGCGCTATAAGGCTTAAATTAGCAGCTTGCATACTAAAGCGTCGAAACACTCGTTTTCTGGCACTACCGCACAACAGGCGTCGTACATTATCAATCTGTGCGACTCGGATTCGTGGAATTTTTATAAATTTATGGAAAAATCCTTAATGTGTGCACCTAGATTAATAACTCCCTGAGTCATGAAGATGTGGATACGAGTACTAACTGCAAAGGATGAATGCTATTGAAAGAACTGAAATAGCGAATGCTTATCAGCAGAAATTGCGAGCGACGCTCCGATCCATGTGTACAGGAAGACAGAGAGGTGATAACGGTCTAGTCAAATGAGGCATGTAAGCATGCGTGAATGATCCCCCCCCCTTTTTTTTTTGACGTGCAATGTGCGTATGGACAAATGAAGATTCTATAAGACAATGCCGCTAGCTGCTTACAGCTACTGTTTTCCATCATTGCTTCTGAAACTCTAATAATTAAACAGTGAAGCAGGACTGAATACTCGGCGAGTAGAGAGCGAATCACACCGGATGAACAAAAAAAGAAAACGCACAATGACAAGATTGGCGAAATTTTAACTAATTCATCACCAGGAGATGTTTTCATTGGCTACCGAGGGTTGAATAAACAACGACAGAAGTTGGAAGACACCGAGTACGTGCCAGAATTATCAAAGCATTCTTCTCAAACAACGCTCCCAAAGACGATAATCTCACAACACTGAAGAGATAGTGCGGCCCGATCTATGTCCGTTACGAAAATGCACTGCATTCGCCGACAGCTGCATCTGCCAGGCCCTTCGTTCTGAACGCTCCCAGGGTTCTTATTAAATTTATATTTATCCAATGGTGAAATTAGGGCGCCCGTGTCAATTTGCTATTGCAGCATACAGTGCATTCATATAAAATTCAAATACTTTGAGTATAGGGCCATATTCCATTATAAATTAGACGAACATTTCGTTTAACATGATCAAGAAGAACGCGAAATGGTGTCCTTTGTTTTCGCGTGTCACCGCAGCGCTTGCGCAGTACACGAGACTCATGTCCATGGATTTTTTTTCTCTCTCTTGCTAAGTACAGACAACCATTGAAGCACCACCGACGAGTCTCATTAGCTAACGCTTGTTTTCGACAGCCACGTTCTTTCTAATGTTTTTCCAGCACCTGGTGAAAACCCTCCCCCGTACACTAATGACGTGGCATTAGCGGGAGGAGAAATGTGCGTCCCGTTCACATATTCGCCGAAAGGTGCATGGCTAACGTACTTAGACGTACGTGACTTTGTAAATCTTCCAAGTTAGGAAGAACACGGCGGCAGACGCCGGCTGCACGTGAGAGTAGGCTGGGAGAGGAGGCAGTCGTCGGTACTTGGGAAAAAGGGAGAAATCTATGGACTCTACACAGGACGGGCAACTCCACTTAAACGATTGGGTGTTCTCTTTCGTAACAACAGAGATTGTGTGTATAGTCATGGTGCATGCTGAACGTGCGAGCGCGTGGTCGTGCGCCTCGCAGTACGAGCTCATCGGCGCATCGAAGAGTGTCTGTGAAAGTGCCGTGATGTCTTGAGGCATGGCTTTACGTCGTCTTCTAGATTGTTCGAGCACGGCAAGCTTTCGTTGTCATGAATAAAATATCACTTTCTTTGCATTACTGCGAAAGTGGGAACGCCATCCAAGTATGTAGATTTTTTTACGTATTAACGGAATACTCTTTCACAATACCAGAATACCCACGATTGCCGCGAGAAGATGCTTGCTAAGTGAGAAAACACGCAAAAAGGAAATGCAGGTGCTGACGCCAGCTTGACGTTCACGCACCAATAGTCGTGGCAAGAAAATTTTGATGGCGTCTGCTAGCGCCTACGTAGTTCCTAATCGGTAAATATCAAGTGCATTGCACTCTGAGAGGGGCATTGCACCAGTCAAACCAACTGACCATTCCGTTGTTTGTGTCTCTCTCCAAAAATTCGGTTGCGTAGAGTGGGGTTGGCACACCGAACACGTGGTTGCCCTAAAATTGATTTTTGCCATAAGATACAGAGCACAAAACGACGCTTGCCTGCCCAGCTACGACATGAGATCAAAGACGTGCCTCAAGGACGTTATTGCTTATCAAGGACGCCACTGCTCAAAGTAAACGGCATTCTAACCTGCTTTTGACCCAATAAAGTTCGGTAGATAGGCGGTCGATACACCATTATCCCTCGCGAGAAATGTTTGCCTCCAGAAGTCACAACATGGGGAGAAATGGCGGGTACACACCTTCAGGTCCTGCTTCTTCTTTGCCGGAATCTTTGACTCCTGGCAGTCGTCCTCGCCGAACGGCTCTCCATCCATGGGACAAAGTCTGCGGCCATCTGTGTCGACGCAGCCAACCTGGCACTGCCGGCACACGCCGTGTGAACAGGGAAGTACGATCGTCGTGCTCGGGAGGACGTGGCACACCCAGCAGGCGTAGCGATTCAGCGTCGCCTCGTCGGCGAACAACGTCGGGCGCCCGTTGACGCCGCGGACCGAGTCGGTCACTCGGTACAGAGCTCGACGTCCAAGATCTCGCGTAGCAGTGGCCATCTGTGGTTGCGAATGAGAGGCAACACAGACGCTTTTCTGGTCAGCTGGGCTGGGCGTTTGCTTTAAGTCGCTTGATAGCGGATAACATCTTCAGATAGCCTTGCCGTAAAACAAGACATGCTGGAGGCAGAGCAGTACGCGCGTGCGCACAGACTACGCTTGAAGTTGAACGCTGGTATGATATTTTTTGGAGATTATCGCTTATGATTAGCCTTTTCTTCGTCGATGATTTGGGATATAAAAATTGTCCGTGGCTGCATGTATACAATTAAGACAAAAATTACACCATCTCCCACTAAAGGGAACCATGTGGGGATGCGAAGCAGCGCTGGTGTTCACTTGTGTTTCCATTTGTATGTTTCCGTGTATGTTTGATTTGTGTGTGCAGTTGTGTATCAGCGGTGCTGCTTGCGCTGCTGTCACAGCTTACGTTACCGATGCCGCTACAGCTGGCGCCAACGTTGACATCCATAGCGCCGTTGCGAAGAGTGCAACGGAGCGAGCAACGGTGCAACGGTCGCATTATCTACGAGCGCACAGCTGCGCCGGAGAGAGAGAAGCAGGAGAGGAGAAACGAAGCGGAGGCAGCGCTCACGCTACCTCTTCCACCCCACCGCATGCGCAGTAAGGGTGGTCAGGCCGCACACCACCGGATTGAGCTCCGCTCTAAGCTGCTTCGCATCTAATAAATGTGTCTGTTCAAGTGATAACGCTGCTTCACAGGCGTCTGACGGATCGCGGAGTGTATGCTTGAACTGCTACCAGCTTTTGTAGCGTTAGCTACACTCGCCGAGGTTGAGCAGTTTCGCGTGGCTTATGGAGAGCCCTGCAGCGCATGCCCTAGGAGCAGTGACGTCACAAGGCGCACAGCTGGCGCACCGGAGCAGGCTTGGAAGCTCCTGGAGCGGGCTGGCGCTTGAATCGCGTGAGCTCGCTCACTAGTCCGTCCGAACGTCCATCCATCCGTGCGTCCGTCCGTCCATCCATCAGTCCGTCCATCTGTCTGTCCGTGCGTCCGTCCGTCCGTCAGTAGCTCACGCTATGAATATCCTGGCATAGCCAAGCTAAGCCACTGCTAGCTTTTTAATTGCTTTTCTTTCATTATGGGGCGCCCTTTTCACTGCGCCATCATCATAACCACAATCATAGTGCTTTGCCATGAGTGCTGCGCCATGCGCGCTTGTCGCGCGGCCTGGCCCCGGCAAGTAGCTGAGACATTTTGCGCACTGTCAGCGGTGACACTTGGTACAGTTGACGTGTTTATCTGCCTAGTGCCGGTCTCTGCAAACTTTCTTTGCCCATCGGATGGAATCCTGTATAACTGCTGCCCGAAGAAATCTGTCCTGAAATCCTCAAAAATAATGTAAAGTTTATGTTTGCTTGCTGCCTTCATAGCTACCCTTTCTGTGGAGGCGGACGACATCTTACTATTACTAGAATTGACTATGGGCATTAATAACACGGTTACTTGTGAGAACTAAGACAATTAATTTTTTCAATTAGAGGAGACAAGCGGTCGGGTCAAGTGAAGAATAATTAAGACACCTTCGCCCAAGATTCAACAGCTCCGCAGTTAAAATAGACCTTCCCACCAAGAGCCGATTTGTCCATTCAGATATCCCAACAGCGACCGCTGGTAATTCTCGTGGATTGGTGAACTACGACCATATTCACCAGCGAAATGGAAATCTACACAAGTGCGTAGAGAGCAAATGCCTTACCCCGGAAGACGTCCAGAACGACTACACTGTTTGCGACAATGGTGTAGTTAGTTACTTCATTTTCACTCGTTAATTTACGTCAGGAGTCTCAAACGTGCGGCTCGTGCGCCTTTCGTTAGCGTCCCGACCGCATATGACTGTTCTCTTCTGATATTTCTTTGTATCTTCTTAATAAGTACGCTCATGTGCCTTCACTTTCAATGGGCAGCTGTGTACACCAGAAAGAAACTCTGAGGGCAAGGCCAATGGGTGGTTTCTTAGTGGCCGTGGCCCGACTTAGTTACCCGTGGTTGCCGAAGGCCATGTTGCTGGCCGCGAGAGGGCACTCTACCTGGCCACGGTGGTCGATTTCCAGATGGACGTCTTGTTTTTAGTCATTCATACCCACCAGGATGGTCTAGTGGTTATGGAGCTCGACTGCTGTCCCGAAGGTCGTGGGATCGAATCCCGACCGCGGCGGCCACAGTTTCAATGGAGTCGTAAATGCTTCAGGCCCGTGTACTTATATTTAGGTGCCCGCTAAAGAACCCCGAATGGTCAAAATTTCGAGAGCCCTCCACTACAGCGTCTCTCATAATCATATCGTGGTTTTGGGATGTTAAGACCCATCAGTCATTATTATTTCAGTCATTTTGTAACTAGGTATCGTTATGAATCCTGACGCCAAATTCCGTTGAAATGTGACCAATGTATGAGGTATGCGAAAGACCTATCAAATTTCAACCTTTCGCAAAAATTTCGTTCAACCCTGCCCGCCTCCCCCCCCCCCCCCCTTCACGTTTTTTTGTGATCGCGGCCCACCAGCTAGAGCGAGTTTGAGACCCTGACCTGCGTGCACCATGCATGCCATCACGAAGTGACCATAGGATGGCAAGGTCGCGAATTCACCTAGACTTGAGGAAGGCAGACGAGACATTTGTACGCAAGAAGTCAATCAGTCATTTAGCGTTAAGAGGGAACGTAGAGGAATTCAGGATCTCGCTCCAGAGTAGATACTGGGGTTGAAGCGAGGGAGCCGACTTTAGCTTTGACGCAACAAACGATCATCTGACAAGTATCAATGTGGAGTGAACGATAGAAGTCGGGAGAATGGTCATTAGACGACACTGGAAAGCTTTCCCTTGAGACGGAAAAGCTCATCAAGAAATCCTTAAGCATGAAAGCCTCGAGCCCAACAGACAAAATAGAACTGGCAGAGTTTTGAAAGCTAATCGATAAGCATAAGGTAGCCAACATTAGGAGGTGTACTACTATGGAGAAATCTTAATGTCCTCTAAAGAACAGACGAAGCCTAAAAGCGGTGAAGAGAAAACAGGGCACAGGCAAAAACCAGATGTATCCACTAAGGGACAAGGAAGGCGATATCGTTACCAATACGCGTAAGATAGTTAAAATGTAGCTGAGTAGTTCTGCGGACATCTGCACTGTAGGCGGCACAACCAGAACGATAATGTAAGAAGTAATAGTAGCGCAGAAGAATCGGACATCCAACCAGTGACGCCAGGGCAAGTAAAGAAAGCCTTGGAGGGAATGGAACGAGGCAAAGCCACTAATGAGGATCAGTGTACATCAGATCTGCTGAAAGATGGTGGAAAGATCATGCTACAAAAACTGACCACCCTGTACATGAAGTGACCCTTGACTGTAAGCATGCAAGAATTTCGGAAGAATGCGAACATAATCCATAAGAAAGGAGACATCAGTAACTTCAAAATTTAGACACCGATCATAATTCTGTCCTTTGCCTAAAAGCTATTTACACAGGTAGCGTCACCATCGAATGTTGTCAACCAAAGGAATGAGGAGAATTTCGTACGTACTACTTGGCATTAAACCATATTCACACCAGAGGTATGGATGAGCTTAGGGTAGCCTGAAAGCCTGAGCCTGGCCGTGTGTGCTGGCCGGGCGCGGTAGGCCGATGTTTTCTCATCTCGGGTCCAAGCCGGGCTCGGGCTACACTGCTTTACGGCAAAAGCTGTATATAGCTAGGAGAAAAGAAAAACAGTTCGTCTCATGTTTCGAGAATGGTCTCCATTGGCTGCGCCATCAGTTACGTTGTTCTCTACGTCGTACCCAAGCGCGCACGCCATTAGCTGCGCCATCAGTGACGTCTCAAAACGAGGCATAGCGCTAATACACACGGACGAGCAAGAGACAACAGGACAAGCGCTATCTTTCAACTGATTGTTTATTTCGGAAAGTAAAGGTATAAATAGATCCGTATGCAAATGGTCCTCCCATCACACATGAAAACGTGCCGCATCAAGAAAGGCCAATTCATTTTCAGTAAGCGCCAGCGACGGGCAGCTGACACAACTATCACCTGCCCCCGTGATCAGGGCGGCTTCAACAATCCCTCTCGTAGTCTTATCGGCATTCCTATATAACACGGTGCAATCTTCGAACAACGCTTCACACCCACAATCATTACAATGCACCGACACGTGCCCATCTCGATATCTGCCCACCTTCTGTTTATGTTCCCTTAGCCTATCGTTCAGGCATCTCCCCCGACTGCCCAATGTAAACCTTGCCGCAAGAAAACGGGAAGCGATATACTACATTACTAACACATGAAACAAATGGAGACTGATGCTTCTTCACACATTCTGCGCGTTTCTTGGCTAACGGGTCTGTGGTCTTGCAAATGCTCATCAGTGTTTGTTAGCCAAGAAACGCGCAGAATGTGTGAAGAAGCATCAGTCTCCATTTGTTTCATGTGTTAGTAATGTAGTATATCGCTTCCCGTTTTCTTGCGGCAAGGTTTACATTGGGCCGTCGGGGAGATGCCTGAACGATAGGCTAAGGGAACATAAACAGAAGGTGGGCATATATCGAGATGGGCACGTGTCGGTGCATTGTAATGATTGTGGGTGTGAAGCGTTGTTCGAAGATTGCACCGTGTTATATAGGAATGCCGATAAGACTACGAGAGGGATTGTTGAAGCCGCCCTGATCACGGGGACAGGTGATAGTTGTGTCAGCTGCCCGTCGGTGGCGCTTACTGAAAATGAATTGGCCTTTCTTGATGCGGCACGTTTTCATGTGTGATGAGAGGTCCTTTTTGCATACGGATCTATTTATACCTTTACTTTCCGAAATAAACAATCAGTTGCAAGATAGCGCTTGTCCTGTTGTCTCTTGCTCGTCCGTGTGTATTAGCGCTATGCCTCGTTTTGAATCGTATAACCAACTAGCCCAAAAAGCCACGTTGACATCAGTGACGTCGTTCATCCCGTCGCAGCCATGCCGCCGAGCTGGCGCGCACTGGTTTCAGCTTACAACTACCACATGGGTAGGCCACGGATCGTACGAACAACAGACAAGTTTCGAAGAACAGCGTCGACACCAGAAACGTGATAGAATTCGTATTCGCGGGGCCGATGCTGCAGTCCGGGCACATGTACAGACCCGGGTGGCCAAGGGCAAGCAGCAACTACGTACCGATGATCCGGCATCCTTCCAAGCCGCGCTAAATCGCGAAGCGCACTGCAAGCGCCAATGGCGTGCGGATGCTAACCACGACACCGAGCCAACTCGAGAGATCGAACGCAAGCGACAACGGTGAGTCGAGGAATCGAGGAAGAATGTTGCGGCCAGAGCACCGTCAACGTGGCAATGGCGGGAACGCGTTCGCCGGGTCCAACGCCCGCTTTCGGCGGAAGTTTCTCGAGCGGCTCCTCAGCTTCGGCTGCGACGTCTGTGACCGCCTGTGGCTGCACGTGTCAGCTTCGCTGGTTAACCATCTGTACGAAGTGCTTGAGCGGTGAATTTATTTACCAGGTGGAACAGGCAACGTCAAAAGCCTGAATCAAGTAAAAAATTAAGACGTTGTGCGGAATCGTTTTCTATAGCACGTAGCGATAAGCACACAAGATTAGCTTTGGGATTACCTATCCATGGAATCAACCTCCTGTCCCGAATTTGAGGTACTAACTTCAAAACGGGGTCCCATTTCTGCGCTGTTTGCAAAACTACGTATCTCAAGCACTAAACTTCTCGAAGAACAAGCAGTCTATTTATCCCACCCTTGCTATGCTTGAGAAAAAACAGATATTGGCAATTACAGCTACCAGTAAGAGCAGCGAACGGAACTTCAGTTCGGCGGGATATGTGATGCAGGAACGCCGCACTTCACTGCAACCCGAATCATTACATAGCTTACTTTTACGCGACAACTTGTAATCTGTGTTTATAATGACTGCCATGTATCGTTTGCTTATGTTTCACTTTTACATGTTGAATAAAATGACACATTATCGGAAAACGATATCTTGTCTCCGACGCAAGCCTTTATAATGTCGAACCGGGCCGGGCCCGGACTTTTGTTTTTGTACGTCAGGCCCAGCCAGGCGGGCCCGCAACCCTTTAGCATCGGGATCGGGTGGCCCTTCCACGCAGTTATCGGGCCCGCGTCGGGCTTGGTAATGCGGCCCGTTGAAGGCTCTAATTCCTATTAATCACGTGGTAGACAAAGGCGTGGAATGTAACTAGCCCCTATATATAACCATTATAAATTCAGAGAAAGCAGATAAAGCATTTGAGTTGGTTGAAATCTCTGGAGTGATGCCGCCGATAAGAAATCAGGCTGTAAACGAACCATATATAAAAAATAGTAAAAGAAATATGCATGGGGTGCGCGGCCCCCCCTATTTTCCCATAAAGTAAGCGACAAAATTTCAATAAACGAGGGTGTGAGGCGGGTAGATGCAGTCTCTCTGAGGCTATTCATCACGTGCTTAGAGGAGATTTTAAGAGCCCTAGATTGGAAACAGTTAGCAATAAGGGTTAAGAGAGAGAGTACTTTAGTAGACCAGGGTTGTCAAGGTCAAAGAGACAAAAAATTAGCCGAGGAATCGGGGGGAAAAAAGACAGCCAGCCAAAAAAGTTAACTTGAGACAAGAGCAGTAAATGTAGCCAAAAGGAGCCACGCTGGGAGGGACTTTTGTGGGACATGGGAGGGGCCTTTGCTCTGCAGTGAACGTAGTCGCGCTGATGATGATACTGCCCAAGCATGCAGATACGTATTGCTGTACTGAGTGCCGCCATTGACAGCAGTGCAGCATCCATGGCGCAGATGCCTCAAGCAGGTCGGAACGTTCGCCACTGGCTCTTCCACCTAAGCACCATGATATCATGATAGCTGCGATTGTTGTAGAAAATAGCTGATTATAAGCGAGAACGCCAAGGAAATCAATCATGGGAACGCCTCACTTGCAGCATAAACTGAATGCATGTGCGTGTTACTTTTCTGACATCATCACTGCTTTGACGGCAGGATCGTCTTGAGACGCTATCACGTTATCACGTGATTTAAAACAAACCTCCGCTTTTATCTCTGCTCAGCTGTCTAGTGAAGCACCCACATAGCCCTCATTTGCTGTCACAGATGGCTTGTGCGAATCGTGGACGCCGTCAACGAGCTCTGCACCGACTGACCGACACAGTCACCGGCGTTAAGTGGCACCCAACATTGCTTGCCGACGAGGTGACGGTGAATCGTTACGCCTGCTGTGTGTGCTACGTCCTTCCAAGCACGACGATCGTACTTCCTTGTTCACACGGTGTGTGCCGGCAGTGCCGTGTTGGCTGCGTCAACCAAGATGGCAGTAGCATTTGTCCCATGGACGGGGAGGCGTTCTACGACGACGAATGCCAGGAGTTGAAGCTTCCGGCAAGGAAGAAGCAGCACCTGAAGGTTTGTATCCACCATTTGTCACCAACCAGGTTACTACTTCTGAACGCATATATTTTTCGCGAGTGTTAGTGGCGTAGCTACAAGATCTTATTCGGCCAGAAACTACCTATATTGTTCTTTATTAAGAGATAGGGAGGCACGTAAAACAAAACGCAGATACATCCATGATTACACTTAGCGCGATGATGAGAGTTCGTTCCACTCCGCGCTTTCAGCAACTCCTACGTTCCCCAATGCGAGGCTCGGGAAATGCGCAATGCGTTAGCGGTAAAGCAATTATTGCGATAGCAATGATGTTGACACTCCACGCGTACCTATGCCGTCGGCGTCGTCGTCATGCTCCTTATTAGTCTCAATCTACAACATCTTCCAGCGAGTCATGTGTTTTGTGTGCGAATTAATGAATTAATTAATGACAATCTTTATTTTATGTCCGAGTGAAAGAGCACGATTGCTGTCGCGCGAGAGGCTCAGAGAGAGCTGAGTCAAAGGGGGCTGCTTGTCTCCAGCAGCAAACGATTGTTTTCACCAGGCGGGCGTGCTCGCCCGCCTGGTGAACCTTTGCAGCAGATCAGCCGATGAATCATACTTATGTACATGCTGTGTCATCACCGCAAAGTATAGGTTGAAGCCACAGGCAGTAAGGCTATTTCGCTCGCTGTAGCGGCCGGGTTTCCTTACGCCAGCGTTTTGAGTTACGCCAGGTCTCATGCTAGAGTGAGCTGCTGGCCTTACTTTCTATTTGTAGCTATCGCATTCATTGCTTCGCCTATGCGGCGAAGCTGGAACTCTTCTGCCATCCCGGGCACCACATTATTTGAGCCAACTGTCGATGGCTCATCGTGACGCAATGAGCGCGATAATAGACACTTTTAGTTTAGCGTACGTAACGAGCCTACGTACGCAGCATGGCTACGGGAGAGAAGTGCGCATGCGCAGTACGTAACGTATCTGTTCCACGGATGCGTGCGTACGCCCGAAAAAATCCTGCGCACGCAAACGTAACGAGACGTAGCTCTAGCTACGTGACACTCTCGCGAGATCTCGAATGAAAGAGCAGTCAGATTGCAAGATGACACAGAACGTCATAGAGTTAATATACTGACTCTAGAGGAAAAGCTCCCCATAGGGCCCATGCATTAAAACCTATAACCGCTCGGGAGCCGCCATGATGGAACGATACTCAGCTTTCGGGTGACGTTCAATCGCACTCGCCACTGCATGCTGCAATAACCCCTGGCATTTTTGCTTGTTTCGTGGCTCTCTATTGCATCGCAGTTAAGAGACTGTCAATTAAAATCGAGCTTTTAGCTCGTGGCAACAAAAAACACGCACGCAAGCAAGCCGGCGCAATCGGCCGCACGCTGCTCGGCAACGCTCAGAAATGTTGACACGATACAAGGATGGTGGCGCCATCTAGTAAACAAACCTGCAAACGCTCCTTTCCGCGTGCAGTAAATTGCATAAATGGCTGTTGTATCTTTCCTAAAAGTAGTTGATATGAACATCAAACAATTTTCGTTCGTTTATAATACGTAAACACGCTTGTTTACTATTTTTATTGCGAGAATTTGAGTGTTTTCAAAAGCCATATTTAGCGCTTCTGTAAATTACTGTAATGGCAACTGTGACAACGTTCCAAGATGTCGCCGCTCGCGTGGTTATAGCCTTTAGTGGCCCAGCTTTTCCTCTAGAGTCGGTTATATTAACTCTATGCAGAACGTAAAAACGTGGATCCAATGATTCAGCTTGACTTGGATGCCAGTGGCCGTTATAACGGCCGCTACCGCAAGATGGCGCTAAGAAGCACTCGAAAGCTGTTTCATTTCACATATGATACGTCTAGTTGAACGAAAGGCATCCCGGTAAGGTCGATACAGTAAACTAAAAGTGTTGCTGAGCACTTCGCTTGCAGCGTACGCATCGTATCGTGCTGCGTACGTAGGCTTGTTGCGTACGCCCAACTAAAAGTGTCTAATGATATGCTCACGCCGCAAACGAAGTCCGCATCGGCAGGGTTCGCGTTGTTGTGGGTAGGCCTCGCTGATAGAACAAAGTTCGTAGTGAGTGCTTATTTGCGCGATCGGAATATTATTGTGTTACGCATTATTAGTGTAGTCAATATTCCTCGCAGAGCCCGCCAGTGTGGACTGGAAGCATGAATGCTGAATACCTTCCTATTTCCAAAAATAAAAAAAAAAATTATGTATCTAAATTTATGGCACAGTGTGTCAAAAGTGGAGCGCGCTTTTCTGTAGTGTATCTGAGCAATGAGTCGCCAGTCTACGTGACCTGGATTCATGGGCGTCAGCAGGATTTTGTCTTGGGGGGTGCAAACCCGCGTTGCATTGCGGCTGTGGAAGGGGGGAGGTAGAGGGAGCATTGGTGCAGCTTGGCTAGGGGGGCAACTGATGGCGTGGCTTGAGGGGGGCAAGTGCCCCTTTTGCACCCCCTGCTGACGCCCGTGCCTGGATTCGAGATTAATCTGCTTTTAAACTATTACCTCAAGTTTGGAAAAATGAGGGAAGGGCTTAATTCGTTTTGTGCCGAATTTGTTGGCCGTTTATAGTAAAAGGGTATAGCGTTCAGAAAACACTTTGCTTTGCCAGCCGCATGATGACATAACAGAACTTTTCGCTTGGCTAGTTGGTGCATATTATGGAAGGAATAAAGCTCGAAGTATACGAACACAAGAAGTGACACGGACAAGCTCTTCATCATGTAGCGTCTTGTGTCATCTCGCTGGCGCTTCAGTCCTGTCGTGACACAATGCATATATAATTTCACTTAATTAAATGACAGCTTTTTCTTTTTTGTTGCACAAGTGTGGAGCACTTCTTCCTGATAGGTAACTATAGTTTAACAGGTCATGATTCTTTTCAGACTTTTTTTTTTTTCTGTGACAAACATGGTATTGCATATTAACGCGATAGCGTTGAAGAGCTCGTTTCTCAGAAATTCCGGCGTCTGCGCCGGTGTCGGTGGTTGTGTGCGAACAAGCATTTAGTCCATGATCGAAAAATCGAGAAAGATGCAAATAAATGAAGTAATAAAAATATTCGGTTCAAGTGAGAATCAAACCAGGTGTTCTGCCACAAAGCTATGTTATTGCTTGAAACTGAGACACTATATGAATCTGATCTGGTGAGAGGAGCCTCATTAATGCGTGTAGTATTGTGTGGCAGAAGCGTGGAATCACGCCAGGCGTCGGAACTTGTGAATTGCGCAACGAGTGGGTGTTTTAAAGGCGCTCAGACATAGTTAAGCATCATCAGCTGCAAAAGCATCAACAAAGTGAGAAGCTGCGTATCTTCGCGTGTTGCTTTGCAGACGCGTAGTGGGCCCTTCGCTGATTTACAAAAGGACGACTTATGGCGTAGTGGGCATTTAACAACTGCACTTGCAGTAGCATTCTAGGATTAGGATTAGGATGTGGTAGGTTGCCGGGGGGATCTAGCCTTGCGCCAGGCAATTGCAACGCCCGGTTTTTTCTTTTCTGATCATATGGACCGAATGTCCTTCTTAAAGCGAAGCGCGGGCATGCTCTATAGAAAGTCACGCGCAGCGCGTCGCAGCTCTGCTTAACCGGTGGACTGTAAGCTATTCGGCATACAGACTTTTACCGGGCCCCCCCTATCCCCACACCACACCCCAACATAAATGTCACTCATCACCAGTCACATGCGAGGCCTGTAACGCTCAAAAACTTCAAGAGCAGTCGCGACGCCATTGTTCCCGGCTTGCAATACCTGTGGTGATATAGAACATTATTTGCTTAAGTGTCGTGAACTTAAAGGGAGATGTGAGTCGAAAAACACGTTTGTTCCAAAATTACATAATTTTAGTTTTTATTTGCTTTCGCAAGTTTAGTTTCTATACTTTCACAATAAAAATTTGAAGTTTGTAATTAAACTCAAAGTAGGTTAAAATCACTTTTATAGAGCACAAGGTGGCTACTAAAAGAGCTCATTGTCTAGACTCCCCTGTACATCGTCACCTGGCTGCTTGCCATTGCATTTCGCATGAGCAGTTCACCAAAGCCACATGCTAAAAATGACCATGAATCCCAAGCTCTCATGATGGAAGAACTAATTAAAAAAAAACATATCCTTTGCCACATGGATCAGCTTTCACTTATACCTTTAAAATGCGTTTTTCTCAAGATACAATTTTGGGCAACTTCTCCAGTTTTGACATCATGTTCTTGGTACTTCTGATCGCCAGATCGAGATGAAATTTTGCCCACATATTCCTTAACATGTGAAGAGTGGAAGTAATTCCTCTAAAACTTGATATCACCTGTATAATTGTTATTAATCTAAAGTAAGCAATTAGTAGGGTCTGAGCATTTTAAGACTTCTGACATTACAATTTTTCTTGTCCATTAAAATGTCTTACACGCGCTTTCTTGTTAGTTATTTGCATTCTACAGTCAATGTGGAGCATTATGAGCTATTACTAATGGCTCAGAACCATAAAAATTTTGTGGCAAAAAATGTGTGTCGAAAAAACTATTATTATTATTACTATTCTCAATACCTCCGAAATCAGATGAAATGATATCTGACCACGAAAATATGCTAACCCAGTAAGTCTATTGTAGATGTCTAGAAGGCTTTACAACACAAACGTGTATACACGAAAGCAGAAATACTTCAATAGAAAACACCTACGTTTGTTGGTATTACAACCTTAGAGCTTGTAATAGAAGCAAGCATACTGTACGAGGTTACTGACACTGATGGAGGTGCGCTCCTTTTGAGTGACGATGCTCAGCTTTGAAAAATGCCCTTCGAACGTTGAGAATGCTCTTTTAAAATCGAGTTTATCGGATAAATCCCAAATCATTTTACCGGCGAGTGGTTATGAATTTTTTTTTTTCACATTTACCCGGTAACACGAAGCTCTAATAATGGGCTTACCACCCGCCGTAGTTGCGTGAATTTCCAGGTTGTTCCTTTCCGTTCCTCGTAGTTGCGTGGTTTTCGGCCACGTCGTGGTGGTTTATAAATGGGGAGCTCAGATTTCACGGCCGAACACGCCAGCCCGGTTCATGCTAAGTAATGTTCAACTGTTTCTATTTCTCGTTGTAATGTGTTTTCCACCGGTCCATCATTGTCATCGCTCATCCATAGGGTAATATGATAACATAGATGATACGATGAAGACCGGTCGATTTCCTGTAGCTTTGCTGGTAAGCCCATGCCAGCGAGATTAAACAGCATGGTGAGATTACTGACTATTGGGGCGTACCTGCGCTTCCGAGCTGTAGTTCCTCGGGCTCAATGTCCCGTATCTTAACCCATTAGGGCCCGCTGTATTTTACAAAGTACACTTCCTTTTTCGGGAATAGAAAATACAAAACAGAATATTCTGATCTTGTTCATTAGAATCTCTGATGCCGAAGGTTGCAGCAAGATAATCCTAATTTGGAATATTGACTCGGTTCTATATTTCCTGTTTTATGAGTCGTCAAAACTTTAGGAAAATGAGAGCCTGTTAAACGCACGTGGTCAGTACAACTTTTTCTACATTAATTTGAAGTTTTACACTTTATATGTTGAAAAAACAGACTGCTTCTGCTTCAGCAAGAGCCATTCAATCTCTGCAAAGCGCGAGAAGCCTGTAGAGCGCATAGTTTAGCTCTGAGGAGTAACGAAATATTTTAAGGCGAAAGCCTTTAATGTCTCATGCACGTCCGTCCGGTGTCCGTCCGTCAGTGGAATGGCCACACGCTTTCGCCGAACACACTTTGGAATGTACAAAGTGTCCTTCAATTTTTGCTGTACTTTATTTAGTACACTGGGACTTCGTGGGAGCACACATGTAACTCTTCTTGTGCGTTGCATCATAGATTGAACAGGCTTTTTTTGTTATGAATGCCGTTTTTAGATGCGAAGCATCTTATGCTCGGGGCTATGTCCGTCCGGCGTCCCGCCCCTTTCATGAAGTAGGGAAGCACCCATTATGCGAACCAGAACACTGTAGTAATATGAAGGCCGTCAACCCTACCACAGTCATCAGAGTCATGGCCGAGAGCACAGAGAGGCTGCTTAGCAATAACTAGGCAGGTGGTGTCTGTTTCACGTCGTCGCTCTCATTTCACGGCAGCGGTCCGGGCGCTCATCGCGGCGCTGCACAGGAGAGAGAATGAGGCGCGCGCGCCCCGCCATTTTCATACCGCGGAACCACCGTGGCGGAGGGGACGCGCATGCGCTGTGGGACGCGGGAAGGAGGGGACGGACTAAGCCCCCCTCCAAACACATGCAAGCAAGATCAAGGAATGGGGTCTACCTGGGGCGACAGACACCACCTGCCTAGCCATTGCTAAGCAGCCTCTCTGTGCTCTCGGCCATGACTCAAGGAATGGGGTCAACCTGGGCGACAGACACCACCTGCTTAGCCATTACTAAGCAGCCTCTCTGTGTTCTCGGCCATGACTCTGATGATTGTAGTAGGGTTGACGGCCTTCATATTACTACAGTGTTCTGGTTCGCATAATGGGTGCTTCCCTACTTCATGAAAGTGGACCGGACGCGGGACGCGGGAGGGACGGACAGAGCCCCGAGCATAAGATGCTTCGCATCTAAAAGTGGTGCCAGCCCCTATTTACCCAGATGATCGAAATTGCCGCAGACAACGCATAAAGGGTCTGCTACCACACTGGAGGTTTTAGCAGACCCTCTACGCGTTTGACCATTGTCCTTTAGTCCCATAATAGCAAAACAGACTGCGCCTTGTTGTACCCAAGAGAAGTATCAAAGCTCTCCAGCTTCCACTGTGCTTGCTATTACCCTCCATCCATACGGACATTTTCACGAGAAGCTGGCAAAACAGTTGAATTCTGCCAACATACATCGAAATGGTGTTGCGAAAAACGTGACGTTACGCTTTCCCTAAAGCACTGGTTCTTGATTAAGCTGCACGGGCCAAAATAACTTTGTTATTCTTTTGGCAAGGGCCCAGCGTACTCGCCATTTTTGCATCAAGTCACCTTGCCCGTTGCTATCTCGAAGGCCCAGCGTACTTTTTTAAAGTACAGTATCATAACTACTGAAGAAAGCCAAAATGGCAATAAATACACGTAACTCTATGAAAACTTGCACGTGTATGTTGTGTCTATTGTGGTTAATTGTCTATCGTGTCTATTGTGGTTAATTAAATATGCAAAATGGCAATAAATTTGGACCAGTTGTTCTTCCGTGGGCCTTAATGGGTTAATACGTGCTTTTCTGTTAGGAAGCCTCGAATATAGATGTATACTCGCTGGCATAGTCCTAGCTCTGGTATTCTGTTTTATATTGTTCCGTGCGTAACACTGTCAAAAGCTTTCTTTAGGTCTAATCCTAGGACAGCTTTGGTGCTTCAACTTGTGTGATCTATGACTTCATGGTTGAGTTGGGTTTTTCCTTCCTGTGTAAACAAATTTCCCCGGAAGCCCAACATGATAGGCGGAAGAACGTCGTTGTCCTCGAGATAGTTGGTCAGTCTCGTTAGGACAACGTGTTTCATGAGTTTTGCCACTGAATATGTGAGTGAGATGGGTCTTAAGCTCTCCAGCTTTAGCCGCTTGCCTGGTTTAGATATTATTAAGGCGAAAGCCTTTAATGCCTCATGCTCACGTCCGTCCGGTGTCCGTCCGTCCGGTGTCCGTCCGTCCGTCCGTCCGTCCGTCCGGATGTCCATCCGTCCGTCCGTCCGTCCGTCCGTCCGGATGTCCGTCCGGATGTCCGTCCGTCCGTCCGTCCGGATGTCCGTCTGTCCGTCCGTCCGTCCGTCCGTCCGGATGTTCGTCCGTCCGGATGTCCGTCTGTCCGTCCGTCCATCCGGATGTCCGTCTGTTCGTCCGTCCGTCCGGATGTCCGTCTGTCCGTCCGTCCGTCCGGATGTCCGTCTGTCCGTCCGTCCGTCCGGATGTCCGTCTGTCCGTCCGTCCGGATGTCCTTCTGTCCGTCCGTCCGTCCGGATGTCCGTCTGTCCGTCCGTCCGGATGTCCGTCCGTCCGTCCGTCCGTTTGGATGTCCGTCCGTCCGTCCGGATGACCGTCTGTCCGTCCGTCCGTCCGTCTGTCTGTCCGTCCGTCCGTCCGTCCCGTCCGGATGTCCGTCTGTCCATCCGGATGTCCGTCCGTCCGTCCGGATGTCCGTCTGTCCATCCGTCCATGCGGATGTCCGTCCGTCCGTCCGGATGTCCGTCCATCCGTCTGTCCGTCCGTCGGTCTTTCCGTCCGTCTTTCCGTCCGTCTTTCCGTCAGTGGAATGGACACATGCTTTCGCCGAACACACTTTGGAATGTACAAAGTGTCCTTCAATTTTTTTATAAGCTGAGCCATTTTTCGTAGTTGTGGTATAGTGCCTGATTCCCAGCAACCGTTAAGTACTTGGTAAGATGTTTTAGAGACGCATAGTCAAAATTTCGGATCATGTTGTTTTGTTGTACCGTCTAGACCTAGCGCGGATTTGGTATCAACCTTTTGTAAAGCTGCTTTCAACCCCCGCTTCGCTCTCTGTTTCATTGTGCGTTTTCGGTGCCTTTGTAGTGAGGGTGTATTTCTGGCTTATCCTGTGATACTGTGCTACTTCATCAGTAAAAAGCTCCTTCGTTGTTTTCATATGCGGGCAATATTTTGTTCATGTTTTGTCTGTACGCGGCATTAGTGTCCTCGGGACTCAAAAGGTATTTGAGAAAGTTCAAGGTACTGGATAGCCCTAACTGTTTATCGACAGAGGTGCATGTTTCCTCCCATTGTTATTTGCAGAGCTGTTGTGCTTGTTTCTATAGCTCTGCTAAGCCGGGAAGCCTTTTTTTTTTAATTTGCACGCGAATGCCGCAAAGATGAAGCGGGCGCGCAGGTCGCGGTCTCTCGTGATATTTTCTGTACCTCGCAACGTGATCTTGAAACGTAGAGACGAAAGGTTTTCGACTTAGGCTGTGTTCTCTCAGAATGTTTGCAAATTTATTATCACTTGCTTTGCCCTTTATCTTTTTTTTCTCTGTCTCTTCCAAGGCAT